>PVLA01000158.1:0-60000 GCA_004027455.1 Hydrochoerus hydrochaeris | reverse complement strand
GCATGTCTGCTACCCTCTATCTCCTCTGTACTCACCCCTCTTGGGCTTATTTTCCTAGGGTCAGCAGTTGAAGGCCTTTTGCTGTTTCTCTGTCTTGTCATGCTCCTGGTTTCCCTCAGACAGGTGAATGGTGGAGGTGTCCGGACCTTCATGTACTGCCTTAAGTCCCTCTGCAGCTTACTGGCTAGTGTGGTGCTGCCCTCCCCTGTCTGCTGTTGATCTGTGAGGTGCAGGCAGGGGTGGCAGTGTGGGCCAGCCCCTCCCCCCTCAACCAGTGAGTGACTTCAGCAAGTTAGACTGTGCCCTGCAGATGTCATAGGTTTGGGACAGCCTCATTCCCAGCTATTGGGTCCTGATCAGGGGCATGGCCCAGCCCAAGCAGATCTCACCAATTCACTTTGGGCCAGGAGCCACTGACTGAAGCTGCCTCAGCTGCTGATTCAAGCCTGACTTGACCAAATCCAATATGTCATCCTGCAGGTGATCTCGCTCTGGAGAATCCAATTCCCAAAACTCACCAAAGTCTGTGGAGCCCCACTTGCTGTCTCCACTCCCCATTGCAGCACCTCCTCCTGCCACGGGTCTCGAGCTCAGCAACACCCCTCTCCCCACTCTCAGCAGGACCACGATCCCAGGTTGATTGTGAGTTGCCAGACTCAACACAAGCCCAGCACAGCTACCAGAGCATGCCCAGCTTCAGTCCTCCGTCCACATTTCTTCTTCTTCTTCTTTTTTTTTTTTTTTACTTTATTATTTTTTTTCTTTTTCCTCAGTTTCTTCCTGGGTCACAAGAATTCCTCTCCTTTCATCTGATCCTCTCCATGGTGTCAGATTCCAGCATTTGAGTTGTTTTTCTCAGAGAGGCTCTCTATCATGCTACATCCCAGACAGCCATCTTGGACCTCTCCACCAAACTGATTTTCAACAAAAGTTTAGAAGCAACTCAGTGAATGAAACACAGGCTTTTCAACAAAGTGTCCTAATTAGTTATCTATAAGCAAAAAAGATGAAGAAGAAAATGAGAAGAATAAAAGGAGGAAAGGAAAGGAAGAAGGAAGAGGAGCAGGAGGGGGAAGAAGAGGAGGACATGAAAGAAAAAAGAGGGGAAAGGAGGAAGGAGGAAGAAGACAGAAAGGAAGAATAAGAATGGAAAAAGAGGTTCACCTAATATTTACCTTTTAAACCAGACCGTAAGCTCAAGAAGTCCAAATGGATCACAGACTTAAATGTTGAAAGTAAAATTATAATTTTTTTAAATGGAAGAAAATTTTAAGGACATAAGGCTAGCAAAGGAAATCCTAGACTTGACAGAAAGTCAAGAATAAGATGAAAAAAGGATAAATTATGTTTCATAAACCTCATAAACTGCTATTTTGTGAAAGAAATAACCTAGTAAGAAAATAAAAAGATGAGCAACAGAATAAGAGGAGATTCTTGGAAAGTTACTTATCTGACAATGGGTTAATATCTGGAATACATTTACAAAAATAAACTCTCAAATCTCAACAGTAAGACACAAACAATCCAATTAGAAGATGTACAAACAACATGAAGAGACATGCCATCAAAAAGAATATGCAGATGGCAAATAAGCACAATAAAAGATGTTAGCCATTAGGGAAATACAAATTAAAACTATAATTAGATCAAAAATATACCTCACCAAATGCTGGTGATGGTGCAGGAGAAATGGATCATCATACCTTGCTGGCAGGATTGTAAAACAGTATGTCCACTCTGAAGAAGAGTATAATAATTTGTCTAAAAAGCTAAACAACTACTATCTGGCCCAAAAATCACACTCAGGCATTTCTCCTAGAGGAATTAAAATGCAATATTCACATTTTAAAATGTACACAAATGCTTATTGCATTATTAACAATAGTAAAAAAACTGGAAGCAACTCACTGTCAACTGGCTAACCAATCTGTGGTAGATCCATGTTATGGAATATTACTCAGCAATAAAAAAGAATGATCTCTTAGCACACATAACAATATGGATGGATCTGCATGTTATGTAAGATTCCATTACATAACATTCATGAAATGTCAAAACAAAGAACAGATTCATGGTTGCCAGGATTGAGGAAGCAAAAATGGAAAAATAGCAAATCTGGCTCTAGAAGGACAAAAAAATGAGAGGTTCTTAGGATTCAGACATCTTGACTGTAGCAAAATCAGCATCCTACAGTGGTATGGTACTAGAATTTTGTAAGATGCTGACACTAGAGGAAATCAGCTGAGGGTACATGGGATCACTCTATCATTTCTTCTTTTTATTATTTGAAGAGGATAAAACCAAGGAAAATAAAATGGAATAAAACCAATCAAAACAAACCAGTGTAAATGATCAACAACCGTTACCTTAAGGCCTTTTGTTGTCTCCAAAGTAGCTATAGATACTTTCAGACATAATAAAAATCAAGCAGAACAGAATGCAATAGAAACAATAAAAACAAAACAATGAATACAATAAAGGAATTCAAAACAAGACAATAGTAAATCCAAAAACGGCTGCCATCACATATCTTGCTATCTTTGAAATAGCTGCTCATGCCACTGGATTTAACATAAACAAAACAAAACAGAATAAAACTCAACCCAACAAAACAATGAAAACAACATAAGACTTCAAAACAACAATATAAGGATTCAACAATGGCTACCACCCTCTGAAGGAGATGCCCCCAGATGTCGCACTGTGTACTGCTGTCCTCTGCACAGATGATCAGGCCACCGGCCCTAGACCTACAAGGTCAGTGAGACACGAAAGCACCGCAGGCATCCAACTGCATTTCACCCCAATAGTTATCATCACAGCCTGGGTTTCTCTGGATCAGCCGGTCACTTACAGGGGTGGGCAGGGAGTTAGTACTGTTTGTTCATCAGTCTGCATGCCAGAAGGGGCTGAGGTCTGGCTGTCCCCACTCAGGCAGCAGCCAGCGCATCCACTTTATCATTTCTTGCAACTACATGGAAATCTGTAATTACCTCCAAATGTAAATGAAAAATTAATAGTAATACATGGAAACTTAAAAAAAATCTAGAAAATGCATCAATACATACAGAAAAAATAATAAAACATAGTGTCTCCACTACCCAAAGATAATCACTGTAAAATTCAGGAAATTTTAACCAGTTTTTAAAAGTCTTTCTGAAAATGAATAATTTTAAGTTAAGGCAGCTCCTATTGAATGGCAGTGGTTCAATATACTACTTCCTGACATGAAAATTAGTTTAATTCAGAAGCCCCTCCTCCTAAAATGGCCTGCTTCCATTCTGGATCCTTCTGCTAACACTTTGGCTAATTTCCTGAGAGGTTTTTCATCTAACTTCAGACAGGACCAAAATCTGCTTTATATATAAGAATCAGTGAAACCATAGTACTGCTGTTATGAATTTTTGTGTAGTGTATCTTGGTCAAATGTTCTATATCTGGGTTATACTATAAGGGACTTATTAGGTAGTAGTGCAAAAGGGACTCTTATAGTCCAGCTGTACAGGGAAGGAGATTGAATACAGGATATAATTTATGGGATGATTTTACAATATTCACCCCAAAAAGTCAAATGCAGATGAGTACAGTAATAGAATACAGTTCAGCAGTAAAAAAGGGACAAAACACCGAAACACACAAACCACAAGGATAAATTCTAAAAATATCATATGATACAAAGGAAGTTAGACACAAAAATACACATAACACATATTTCCATTGTATGAATTTGAGAATGGGCAAAACTACCTTGAGGTGAGCAAAGTCAGAACTATGGTGCTGTCCAGCAAACTGCAGAAAGGGAGCTTTAGTTGGTGGGAAAGAAAGATAGTCAAGTGTCATTTATATATGAAGACAGGTTCTAAAGATGTGTCATTAGTTGATTTCTTCATTATGCAAATGGCCTGGAGTGAGCTTATACAAACCTGGATGGCATAGGTCAATCACTCAGCCTGCCGTCAGGAGACATGGTAAATCCAAGAGGTATGAGGCTGCTACCAGAGTCATTCCATATACTGCTTTATAGCATAACTGTTTCATAAGAAGGAGGGCATTGTAAAATAATGGCTAAAAGTGTATTAATACATAAACCAGGAGCAGTGACTAGTATATCAATTGTTGTGTACTGTATCTAACTGTGTGTCCCATGTTTGTAAACAACTGGGAGCACAGGAGGCTTCCAGTAAACAACACCAGCATTCGCACAAGCACACGAGTAATGCATTACACTACAATGTTACTATGGTTTCAGCATCGCTGGGTGATAAGTTTTATTCAAGACTATTACAATCTTAGGGGACCTGACGCACATTCCCATATGTCAGTCAACATTAACAGAGACACAGTTATGTAGTGTGTGATGATAACTAGAAACAGGAACAAAACTTTCTGGGATAATAGAAATGGCCTATGTTTTGCTTAGGGAGGAGGTTTCACAAGTGTGTACAATTATTGAACTCATCAAACGGGACACTTAAGATGTGTGCATACTACAGTGAGTTTTATCCTAATAAATAGTTTTTTTTTAATTGTAGAGATACACCCATATCCAAGAGCAAGGAAACTTTATCTCCTCTGAATAAATTTTGAATGGGCAGTGAGAAAGAAAATAAAGTTTTGTTTTGGTCACATCCTTCTATTGTGCTTGTTAAAGATATCAGTTAAATGCACTGCTTATTCTGTCCAAGAAAGATCTGGAAAGGAAGAAAGGGGATGTCTGACCCCTTCCTGAACATTTCCTGTTTAACACATTTACTTTCCTCTACTACTACTTCATTTTTCTATCCACTGAGAGTATTCATAGACTCCTCTTCTTCCATCCTGGGGAACTGCTGGTCCCCCGGATAGACCTGTGCTGGCTGGGTTGGTGCAGAAAAATAGCTGAAGCCAGAAGATGACGCAAGACAAAACATGACTGAAGGTTGATTCAGATAGTGCCTGTTCTCAGCGCAAAAAGCGATGTAAGGAAGACTTTTCTGAGGGCATGAAGGAGGTTTCCCTGAGGCAATGGGATGAGAGTACTTTGAAGAAATGGGAGGACTTTGATCCATGGAGCCATTGGAGGGAAATTCCATAAAGAATGTCATAAGCAAAAGCACAGAATCAGAAAAGCACCAAACAATTTGGGAAAATAAAATATATTAAGTATAGCTACCATTTGTTGAGTTGTTGATGCTAATTCTGTATATGTTTACTCATTTAAATTTCAGGACATCGTCTCACGTTACACACGAGTAAATGAAGACAGCAGATGACTAGAGATGAGGCTGGCAAACCCAGAGCTGCCTTTTGCAGCCCAGTGTACAACCCAGGTATCTGTGAGAGACCCCATCAGACCTTTGTCCCGGTTCCCACAGAAGAGAAATGATTTAGAAATCAATCATGAACTAAAACACAAGAAAAATATTGTGTAAGAAAACTAAGGTGATACGGAGTGAAAAGACTAGAATGTAAAGGACTTTGAATAACAAGCTAAGAAGCGCCGATTTCATTACAGGTAAAGAGAAGTGATTATGATTCTTAAAACATATAAACATGAAAGGAGCATGTCGAGTTTTCTCTGGTCAGGATGGGCAGGAAGAGCAAGGCAGGGGCCAACAACAGAAATAAGAAGACGGCAGGATATTGCAATATTTCTAGCATGGGTTCTCTTATGAGTTTAAAGTAAGGAGACATAATAAGAAAGAATGTTGAAAACTACTAAAGAAAAAATATGTTCCAAGCCTATTGTCTAGTAGGACAAAGGGCTGAGCAAGCTGAACTAGGGGTACAGCTATGGCCCCACAGAAGGCTGTGGTTCTGCTACAGAAATAAAGAAACACAGCTAGAAGCATGGAAGGGTGGCTGGCTAATCAGTTCAGTGCATCTGAGGTTTGAGATCGGTGGGACAAAGAGATGTGAGCTATGCATGACAGTGATAAGACAACATGCAGTGAGATCAGAAACTGAACCCTGGGCAACAGAACAACTCATTAAGCGTTGGGACTCTGATGTCAGACGGACCAGCTCAGGATCTGACACTGCCTTGGTCTATTTTCTGTGACTGTAACAGAAATCCTGGTTTATGAAGTGTAGCGGTTTGGTGGAAATAGGAAGTCCAAGGGCACAGTACTGACACCATTGATGGCATCATAACATGGCAGAGTGGAAAGGGCAAGGCAGGGTGTGTCACAACACACAAGGGCAGTTCTGTTTTACAATAACCTGCGCTCGTGAGAATAAACCCTACACACTTCCATGAAAAAGAGGGCACTAATCCCTCTTAGCGAAATACTCCTTTCTCAGAGATTCCATTCTGCACACTGCTGCAAGGGGAGTCTAGTTTCAACATGAGTTCTGGAGGGAACGATTCACATTCAACTCATTGCAGGCATCTATTTGCTATCTGAGCCTCGGGTCCTCTCTCCATGAAATGCAGTGGTGAATGCGTCTGGTTACTAGAGGCATTAAAAGGCATAGTAAGCATTCCAATGGCAGTTATGATGATAGAGGTATGTGAATATTTTGGGGAAAGGACAACAAAGCAGATCTGGAAGACCCAGATGAAGAATAACCATAGAAATGTGAAAAAGACTTAGAAAAGTGCCACATGGCATATGCCCAGAGTCTTAAGAAGTGATTGATAAATATGGGTAAAAATGGCTCACTGATATTGGTGATCAGTAGACTTTCAAGTGATTAAAGGAACACCAGATAGTGTCACAATGGAGCCAGTAGATCCAGAAAAGTAATGTGGGTGTTTAACAAAGAGCCCAAAGAATTACTAGAAAAAAAGCAAAATCAAATACAAATGTATATTCAATCTGAAGAACACCGAACTAAGATGGAGCAGTAGTAAATTAAGCAAAGGTGCCCCAAACAAAGGAATACAAAGTATAAGTTGGAGAAAAATAACAATTAAGGGGTAAAGTCCCAGAGACAGTCACGTACCAACAAAGACAAGGGAAGACCTGGGTCCCTTAAGATAAGAAAAAAAAAAAAAAAAAGAAACTCTCTTCTCTGGATTGAGGATGGAGAAGAGACAGAAAATAAGGTTTATGGAAAAAGTGGCTTTGGTGCTCTAAGGCTCTGTGGAGGGTACAGAAAGATAATTCTAATGCTGAGACTTCCTGGTCCTTCAGGCTACTGTTAGCATTCACCTATGAGAAGCAGAAACAAGGCCCACAGCAAGCAAAGAGAGAAGATTACAGATCTGTAGTTCAGACCAAATGCACATATTATCTCACGGACAATATTTTTCTTCCACAAAAATAAACAGAATTTAAATAAACTGTCCTGGGAGCTTCTCTCAGTTGCCTTCTCCAAAAAAATATTACAGCAGATGCCCAGTGATAAGGGACTGCCATGCTGAAGCTGAAAAGTTTAGACTGTAGATTTGATGACACGTTGTGTCCCTACTAAGTTCCCTCTGGATCGATGATTTCTCTGGAAAGTTTAAACACCCCGATTCTCAGATGTATGGGGCTTTGACACCTGAGTCTCGGGGAGGTCTAATTCGACATTTGGCAATCCACCGGAATATGTGTTACTTGGCATTTTTATCACTTCATTATTTAAAGGGCAACTCATTATGTGCAATAGAAACAAATAAAACTCTATTTCTGACATTTCTAAATCTGAACCCTGAACTCTCAATAAACCCCAATAACTCTCAATCAGTTTCAAAATGATTATTTAAGCAAAGCCCTGGCGTATTCATTCTGAAGCATTGAGTAGTGTTCCTAATGGCTGGTGATGCAATCTCCAGAGCAGGGACTTGGGTATTGGACCTTCCCTGAAGCATATTAAACAGTCCCCTATGCTGCAACCCATTAAAGGCAATCTTGTGCTCACAGGCCTCAATCAAATTTGCACAGCAATTAGTCCTGCCCAGAGTTTGATACATTTCTTAATTATAAAACAACTTTGTACTCTATTGGCCCTTTCAGATGGGTTAAGAGAACGTTAATTACCTCCTCCTGAGACATCAAAGAGATTTTTTAAAAATCCCTATTTTAGGGATGAAAAAGGCAGGGTGTAGAGAGGAGCTACCATCTATTGAGTACCTACTATGTGCTCTGTTCTATGGGTAAACTATTAATCTTGTTCTGCAGATGGTAGAAGAAAAAAACAAGTTTAGAGAAGTTAGATTGCCTGCCTAAAATTGAAGCTTTGTTCTTAGTGCCCTTTAAAGCCCATGATGCTTTTCCCCCATCGTTTTCAAAAAAAAAAAAAAACCCAGCATTTATCCTGCATTTTTGAAGCACTTTCTACATACCAGACCTGTGCAACGCACAGTGAGGACAGAAATGTCCGAGTCCCTGTTTACTGAGCACAGTTCTATGGTTCCCCTAAGAAAGGGAACAACTCTCTGGGGGTGCGATGATGCCCAGGGAGGTCACACAGTGCTGTGGGGGTCTGCCTGGGACGCAAATCTCATGCAGCTGGCCCTCTCGCCCTTTCAGCCTGTTCTGAGCCAGTCCACTGGGAATAAAGTTAAAACACCTCAGGAAAAGAACCTAAGCGTTCCTCTGCCTTTAGTTCTGGCCACCGAGACGCCACCCGCTCTCCTCCCTTGCTTTGACTCAGGCACTCGGGCCCCACGCCCTCCGCAGCATCCCTCCCCCACCTACAACCAGTCTAGGCTTTTAAAAAAATTTTTTTCCTCGTTGTAATCTTCCTAAATTGCACATTTCATAAGACCTTCAGGAAAAAGTCAGGAAATGAGGTTTGGAGGAAGAGGGAGGCGGAGAGTAGGGGGCCGCCTGGGGAGGGCAGAGAGGGGAGGCGAACTACAGGAGCGCGCGTCTGTCACGATCGCGACCTGTTCGGCGGCGCTGTCCTGCCCCTCTGCCCGCGCCACCCTCTCGCTGGACGCGAGCCATCCTCCGGGCTAATGAGCAGAGCACAGGAGATAACTAATCCTAATGCAATTACCGCTCGGCATTACGCTGATAGGTTTGAGCGCTCCCTGCGTGCCCCGCAGCCTGAGACAGGCTGGTGCAGATGCGCCCCGGCCGCCTGTCGGCGACGTTTTGACAGCTGTGTGCAGCCCGGGGCCCCTCCCACTGCCCGCGTCCCCAGAGAGGGGTCTTTTAACCGCGAGCCTCCGTGCAGCCTCAAGGAGGTGAAATGAGATCCCAGCAGCTTGGGGGAAGCCTATATGGGTGGTTCGCGTTCGGATGCTATTTCCAGGGCGGTGGTGCAACCAGCACAGGCGCGGCCCGGCTCCCCTGCCGCTCCCCGCCCCCACCGCTTCCTGAGAGCCGCGCAGGGCGTTTGCGCTCTTGGAGACGCGCAGCGCGCAGGCCCGGCCTCTGCAGGCGGAGCTCGCGCGCCCGCCTGGGGGATGGTGCTCAGCACACATGTTCCTTTGTTTGGCCGGACCACGTGCTCTGTTTGCACAGCAGCATGTGGTACCACTGGAGGAAATCGAACCAACACTGAAAGTTCAAGGAACAGCCAAGCTCTGCTGGGAAGCGGTGGGGCCGGGGCCGGGATGCGGTTGGGAACCAGGAGAGGCTGCCTCTCTCTCTCTCTCTCTCTCTCTCTCTCTCTCTCTCTCTCTCTCTCTCTCTCTCTCTCTCTCTCTCTACGAGTGGTGGAGCGCCAGGCAAATGCTGTTTGGAATAAAAGAGACCGCGCTTTTCTGGCCCCAGCTCAAACTGGGGAGGGTTTTGGTGGGTAACCAGCCAGGCCTACCTGCGGTGGGAACTGAACTTTGATTATAATAATAATAACCTCTTGAGTTTGAAAGAGCTTTATACTTGGTAAAAGGGTCTCACAGTCCTTATCCAATTTCCCCCTACAACAAACATGGTTCTAAAGCGCCTCTCCTTGAGGTAGAAAGGGAGAGAGAGAGGGCAGGAGTCCCTGAACTGTTGACCCAGTGGGCTTGACCTTTCAGGAGGCTCAGCAGGGCTGCTCCTCCAGCTGATGGCCAAATGCATGGAACAGTCCTTATTTGACTGGCCCCCTACCCCATTATTTGAGTCATTATTGAGTCTTCCCCACCCCCGTGTGGATTTGGAGTTTAAAACAATCCAAATAATACAGAAATAAATGATGTATAGGACATTCCAAAAAAAAAAAAGGAAAATTTCCCCAAATTTAGCCATTGAATTTCAGTAACTTCCTTATTTTTCCACGTATACGTGAACATATTTGTGCAATCTATCAATAGACACATCTTTGTTTTTAATAGTATTTTACCACACATGAATGTATTTTGGCCATATTATCATTCTCAAATAGAATATATAAATCTGTATACACCCATTCTTTTTAACAGTTGCATTGTGTTTTTCTGTTTGGATGTACCACTAGGTTATTAAATAATCACATGGCTTCCAGTTTTTGTGTATTAAAGCAATGCCAACTTAAATAAACTTGAATATATACTGCAGATAGTGAAAGTATAATTACAGTGAATTCCTAAAATTGCTGATTCAAACAAGGGTTGGGTCAAATGCAAGGAACATTTTAAATTTCAATAGATATGGCCAAATTCACTCTTAATTTTGACATAATCCTAACTATGTTTTTAGGGATCATGTCATTTTTATTCTATAAGTTGAGTCTTTTGCCCGTTTGGTTCTTGGTTTCATCACCTTTCCTTATTGATTTGAAGAAATATATTTGAAACCTTGCAAAGATTTTTTTCCCCTCCATTCATCTCTTCCTTAATTCTATAATACAGAAAAGCTTAATGTAGTCAAACACTACAATTTTATTTTTGTGGTTGTTAGGTTTAATGTCATGCTTAGAAAAACTTTCTCAAACTTCCTGAAAATTAAAATATTCTGCTATATTTTCATTTAACACTCTCATAATATTTTCATTTTGTTTAACAGATTTTTTTTTTATTAACCATGTAACATAAGCCAGACACTATTTTAGAAGCTGGGTACATACACATAGTTTTTGAATTCATAAATCTAGAAGAAACCGAGAGCCAGGGGTTTAGCTCAGCAGCACAAACACTTCCCTGGCAAACACAAGGTCATGAATTTGATCTTCAGTACCAAAAAAAAAAAAAAAAAAATCATGCGATCAAAGGAGCCTGGCATGGTGGTATACGTGTGTAATCCCAACAGCACTAGAGAGGCTGAGGCAGAGAATCGTTGCAAGTTTGAGACCAGCCTGAGCTGCAAAGTGAGTTCAAGGCCAGCCTGAATTGCATAGTGAGACACTGTCTCAAAAAGACAAAAAGGAGGGGGGGATTTAGCTCAGTGGTGTAAGCACCTGCCTAGCAAGTGTGAGGTCATGAGTTGGATACCATCAAAACAAAACCAAACAGGCTGGGGATTTAGCTCAGCAGCATAAGCACCTGCCTTGCAAGTGCAAGGTGGTGAGTTCAATCCCTGGTACCAAAAAAAAAAAAAAAGTCCAGTGTGACTGAAGCAGTATGCAAGGAGCCAATGAAAAGATTAACAGCCTTACAGACCAGATGAGGAGGAGATCAGGGGGCACTCTATAGACCTGTGTTCTGAGTGCAGTGGGAAGCTATTCAATAGTTTTAGAGTGGAAATTAATGCTTTTTTTGTTTATTTAATGCTGGGGAATGAAATTAGGGCCTCACATTTGTAAGACTTCTACTTCACCACTGATCTACAACCCCAATCCCTATTTTTGTGTTTTGAACTATAGATTCTCTTCAACTTATTATAAGATCACAGCCTGATTAAACCATTACAAATTGGAAATATAAGTCAAAAATGCATTGAATACATCTACCTATTGTGCCTCACAGCTTAGCAACAATATATTATAGACTAACAGTTGTTTCCTCTCATAATGGTATAACTGACTGGGAGTTGTAACTGTTACTACCAAACACTGAGAGAGAGAGAAATTGTACTATATATTGCTACTCTAAGCAGAGATTTAAAAAATTGAAGTGTTTTTACTGCATGCATATTGATTTTAAATCCTTGCAAAAGTAAAAAAAAAAAAAAAAGGTAAATCAAACCATACAACGTTGGAGACAATATTAAGATGAATTTTCTGGCTTTGTAGTGTTTTATCAAAAAAGAATTAATTCCCTGCAGTGTTGGAGCTATGAATACCACAGTTCCTGAAAACATTAACATTAAAAAGAAACCAAGTGCTTTACATTAGGACAGTAAGAAAGATGATTTAAAGGCATCTCAGAAGTTGGCTAGACACCACATTTCAGGGGCTCAAGGGTGTAATGGAGTAAAGGAAACCCTTTTGAAATAGTTTGCTATGAAAAGAAAGGCCCAGAACATGATGTACAAGAAGGGCCATCTTGGATATTGGTTTCCTGGGATTCATTTCACCATGCTCAGCCATTCAGGCACTCAAAGGCTTCTACAGCCATGCTCCAAGGGGACCCAGATTTCACTTGAGCTTCTTGGTGTCATTCAGGTGATTCTGGTTTTGCAGACATCCAGAATGTTGTACAGTCACATAGGTTACCCAGATTTCAGAAGACAGCCTAAGAGACCAGATAGTATGCCCCTTAAAAAGGCAGTGTGCAAAGCTGTAACAGTGAAGCTGAAGGTGTAGAAAAATCCCAGAAAGCCATATATGCTAGGAGTGTTGAATATCTGCTGAAGAAAACCCCAGAGAGCAAATGGAGCCTGCCTAAGAAAAAGGTTCTGTGGGCTGCAACTTGCAAGGCCATACATAGGAACAGGGCTGCCCAAATCCTGTAGTGCTCACATCTCACCACAACCTGTCCTGACTACCAAACATGAAGATACATGATTTGAAGTTTGCCTTGCTAAGTTTTGTTCTTGCTTTGGTTCAGTTTCTGTCTATTTTCCCTTTGTGTCTATTTTCCCATATGTTTAGAATGTTTATGCAGTGCCATTGTGTGTTGGAAATATTTAATTTTCTGTTTAATTTTCACAATGACATAGCTAAGAGCTTGCCTTGAGTCTAAGAAGAGACATTGGACCTGGATTTTTCAATGATGGTGAAACTTTGATGACCTTCAGAGACAGACATAATGCATATTGCATAATGAAACAGACATGAGCTTTTGGAGGGCCAAGGGCAGAACATTAAGGTTTAAATCTAAACTGTCTCATGTTTGGAGGTGGGGGTCTGGTCAAAAGAGCTGGGCTGGGGTGGGAAGGCTTCACTTAGATGGATGTAAATTTGTACCCAGTTTCTCCTTTCTCTGGCACCTGTCAGCCTTTGGTTAAACAGCTTTTCTTCACCAGACCCTTTGACCATGCCCTCTCTTCCTTGGAGCCAACTGACTATGAACTGAAACCATGAACCAAAATAGAACGCTCCTCATTTAAGTTGCATATGTTGGATATTTCATCCCAGCAAATAAAAAAAAATGACTAAGATGCTAATATTACTTGTTGAGGGAGTACATATGGGTGATGAGGGAAAAGCAGAAGTGGAGAGTGGCTTCTGGATTCTAGTTTAAGTATTTGAAAAGATAATGGACAATTTCCTGAGGAGTATAGATGGGAGAAGAATGTTGAAGGAGGGTCCAATGACTCCGGTTTTGAGTTCATCATGAGATATGCAAATGGACCTGTTAAGTAGATATTTATGTGTGTAAAACTAGTACTTAAAGGAGAAGACCGCTGGAAGTATATTTTGAAATTGCAGACCACTAGATCATGAAGTCTAGGGAAAACATACATAGGGAAGAGTTTGGGAAGTGGTTAAAGGCCCTGAAGAAATCACATGTTTAGAGTTGAGTGGAGGAGAAAAAGCAAAGTAAACTGAAGAGGAA
Organism: Hydrochoerus hydrochaeris; assembly: GCA_004027455.1. Lineage (NCBI taxonomy): Eukaryota > Metazoa > Chordata > Mammalia > Rodentia > Hydrochaeridae > Hydrochoerus > Hydrochoerus hydrochaeris. Next base: position 46,298 of record PVLA01000158.1, on the reverse strand, counting down.
TAGCCAGTGAGAGCAGGAAGGAAACTAGGAGAAATTGCTGGTTGAGAGATTGAAGAGGACACCCAACATGAGTACTAAACACCCTTCAGTGAGCAAAATAGATCTCATTGATGATATTGACAAAAGCGGCTTCAATAGAACCATGAGATAAAAGCTGTAATTTGAGAACAACAGCAACTTCCCTGGGAGGAAACTTAGAATTTAATGGGAATTCTATAGATAAATTCTTTCTTCTGATATTTCTCAAGTTTTGCTGTACCTGAGATTCATCTAGTTAAGAAAACAGTTGCAAAATACTGCATCTACAGTATGGGATTTAGGAATATGACACAGTTGTTCTAGGGTCAATATTTTAAATAAAGTTTTCAGGTTATTCTGATACGTAACAGAGTGATTATTATAGCTGTAACCCAAGGGTAGGTTTTCCACAGTGGAGTTCCAGATTCCAAGTTAGATTGAAATAAGAAAGATTCAGGACAGAAGGTCGTTAGGTGCCTTTCAGATCATATCTCATGAACAATTGCTTACTATAATGAAAATAGAGACTATACAGCAAAATATGTCACTTGTCCTTATTTGCTAGTCTTTTGACCTGAGCATAAATTAGATTCACTGACTCCAAGCTACATTCCTATTTCTCATCCTTTCCTGTTTGGAAACAACCACAGGTAGACTCAAATAGCACTGCACAAATAAAGTTCTGGGATTTTTTTTTTTTCTTTTTTAAAGGGTGAAGGGTAAAGATCTCTCTAAAATTGAAAATGTCTCTTTCAACTTCACTCTAACTATGACTAGGCAGTCCATGATCTATGTCCTTAAGGTCAAAACAACTCCAGATTTGTGAATTCTGATTCAACTGTTTTATTTAGCAGCCATATTCTAGGCAAAGGCTTTTATATACATTAACTCAATGAACCCTCCAATGAATCTTTTGAAGCAATTGCATTCATTTCCATCTCATGGGTGAAAAATTTGACTGGAATAAATGGTGCCAACATCAGTGATTAAAGCTGTCACACTGATAACATTCCCCTGGCTAGGAATAGATTTGATCTGTGTCACGCTATTGAAAGAAAAGTGGGTGGCTTGCTGCCCAAATGAGTCTGCTGTTGGTCTTAATCTCCTGATCTGACATGAAGGTAAGAATGTTAACATCCTGGGATTCCTTTCCCGCTGGACTTTCATCCTTTCCCAGTTGGACATGGAGCCTGGCAGAGTGAAATGTGAATGAGTGAGCTCTAGAACCAGATAATCTCAACTTCACATCCTGGTGCTGTTCCTTAGTAAATCTATTGCTGTGGACGAGTCATTCTGCCTTTTTAACCTTCATTTTCCTTGTATGTAAATCACGGAACTCTCCCAAGGATACAGTGACTGTTAAATGATAAATGCTGTGTGTAGTATGCTCAATAATCAATAGCATTGTTACCAAGCCCCATTGTCTTAATACCCCTCATTCAAATCTTAATTCCACCCCCGTCTCCTATTGGATAATCCCTTAACCATTCCTTTAGGAAGTACTGCTTTTCCTTATTCCTAATTCTTGAATTGTTATTATTTCAACCATGTTACGCCACTAACTCACACTCCACATAACCACTGTCCCTTCACAAGGTCTTATTTTGGAGCCAAAAAGAGCTATAGTCCCTTCTACTCCTTCTTTCTAGCTCCAGTATTAACAGAGACATAGTCACCCAGGGAAACCAAGGATGATTTTTTCCAAAACTAAATACAGCAAAATGAATAAGCGATCTAGTATCTAAACATACATTTTCCACAATGTCTCTGTCACCTGGTAATGCAAATAATGGCTGGGTACTTCTAGGGGTGAAGAGCTCATTTTCCCCAGGGAAGTCCAATCTTTCCATAGCCCTGATAGATTTTCCCTCATGTCCATAAATCTCCCTCCAATAGGGCACATAAATAACTAGCATTTTAAATACTGAGCAAAAACTGGCAGAGCCTTCTTGAATTTCCTGTCCCAGGTCCTTCCTCTGTCCTCATGTCCTTCAGGTACTCTTCATGTACTCTTTATGTAACACAGATTCTGTTTCTTTATCATCCTGTCCACCCTCCCCAAATACATCATTTGTGTCTTGGCCACTTAAAACTCACTGCAAAGCTGATGTCTAGCCAGCACTGACAGCAAGCTTATATCCTCCCCCCTCTGTTTCTGAATGCTGTTTGTTACCTAATTGCACCTGGGTTACTTTTCTATGCACTCATAAGGGTTGGAAGGTAGGAGGAAAGTGAAGCCCATTTCCACTGTCTTGGAAGGGACAGTTGTGGAGACTGGAGATGTCCTTCAGCAGCATCTTTTCATATGCATCAACTTTGGGGGTGATTAAGACAATGGTGAAGACAGCACATGTGGTAGCCTGCTGATTCTTCTCCACCTTGACTGACAGAAGAAGAAAGAGCAAACCTGTGGCATTTTTAAGAACCATCCCTGAAGGTCCTGCCTACAACCGGCTCCTCTATGACAAACTTTATAAGTACTCAGTTCCTTGTATTTAGTCTCCTGTTGTTTAAAATGGAGTGCATTCTGTCTTGTGAAATCTTATATTGACCATTTTGGACAATAAAGAGGATTTCAAAAAACAGAAAATATCATAGCACTTAAAAGATGCTTAAAAGGGACCAATGGCTGAGATTACAGATGCACAGACTTTGTGAACACTGCCTTCCTGTCTCCTTGTGTTTATTCCATAAAGTCATAGGTTCACAACAGTGGCTAACCACCTGTGTTACAGATCAAAATATGTAGTTTGGCTACAGCTATAAGCTTTACTGTGTTGATCAGAACCCCTTGTTATCTGAGTTAGAAACAACTCAAAATGGCTCAGGCAAAGAGATTATGACAATTCAACAACTGAATATGTAGGTATGGATATGTCCTTAAGGACATTAAACCAAAGCTTAAATGATCTAAGGCATCTCTCTCTTCATTGCTCATCTCCATTTCCTTGTGAATATTAGATGTATTTTCTTAAGCTATCTTACCTAATAGAGTAGGTACCCAACTTGTGGTTACACCAAATTTACCTGACTTTCCAGAACAAGATAAAAATAAAGATTCTCTATTCTCTAGTGAAGCTTGAAAAACACCCAAGAGAAAAATTCTGATCACCCTGTTTTAGATATTATCTAAGCAGGGTTGACCACTGGGCATGGGGTACCATGACTGACCCAGATTAGAACACAAAATCACCCATATAGCAGGGCAGCCTGGTCTATTAGCAGGAGAAGGCAAAATAGGAGCAGAACAGACACACACTGTGATGCTCAGCCACTCAACAAGACCTGAAATGACCAGAGTGAGTCACCAGCTACAGTTATTAAGCTTTTAGATGTCCACTCTTAGTAGAGGATCTAAAACTATTGGCATGGCTCCTATATTGAGAAATCCGTCTCACTGTTACCATTCCAGCAAGTATATTTCCAAGAAATTTCACCCATGCAGGATTTTGGTAAAAGGGATTTCAAATTCAATTAATTGACCACATCAACCATTTAAAACCTAGAAATAAGTTAAAAATAGGCTTTGAGTATGTGTTTTCAAAATTGTTATAGGTTTTACAAAAAGGTTAAATTATAGGTTTGATAAAAAGGTTTGTTACAAAACACATTTAATGTACTAATTATCACTGAATTATGCACTTACAGAAGGTTTACATGGCAAATTTTATGTCATTCATGTTTGCCGCCCTAAAAAATGTAGAGCTGTAAATGTAGTTCATTTATCTATCATGGAACCACCATTTTACTTTGGTCTCAAAGGAAAATCTAGACTGTGGGCAAATCTATGGAATCAGAGGATCAAAAAATGCTAGAGTTACAACAATGCTCAATGCACTCAGCTCTGCAAGTGAAAATCCATGGAGCTAGAGAATTCTTGAGCTGAAAGTGTTAGCACAGATCATCTAGTTAATCCCTCACTTGTCATTAAAGAGCATTTCACTCCATCCATCCAAGACACCTAATTCATCCTAGACACAGTTGCATTAACTGGCTAGAAATACCACTGACAGTAATTGCCCTTCCTGGGCTTCGTAAGAAAAACTTAGGTGTGGCCCAGACTGTAAAGAAATTCTCATATGAACAATGTCAGTATAACACACACACACACACACACACACACACACACAACTTAATGAGCCAAAGGTCATTTTCCTCCAACTGGTGAAGACTCCATTAGAAGAAGGATGAAGGCTTTTCATGTCCTTAACTTTAAAAACCTAAGGTTGTTCTGTGAGTGGAGAGTAAAAGCAGAATACTTTCATCTTTTCTGAATAACAGAAAATATCAACTTCAAGAAATGCTGTGCAGGATGAATGGAGGTTGTCTACAATAATTTGAGGTCTTAGAAATTGAAAGTTTAAAACTTCAACTTTATTCTTCTAGTTCCCTCTACCTTGCAACTGGGCTTTGAGACAACTTCACTTCTCTCACTGAGACCAGGGCCATTGTGGAGACGCGGCACTTCTAGGAAGAATTTAGATCATTTCTGTGAAATAGGGTAAAACCAAAGAGTTGCTCTGGTCAGAGGGCCAAAGTTTCTCATTTCATTTTCAACTTTAGATTTCCTGGAACTTCTTTGTTTCATTAAAAGAAAAACTTGTGGGCTTTTTAATTTATATACATTATAGAAATACTGAAAGGTAATGGAAAAAAATAAAGTTAAATCTCATCAAGCACTCCTTTGATAGATATTTATTGGAAGTACACTACATGCCAGGCTGACGCTCCAGTTTATTTCTGTGCAGCTAACTAGCTCAAAATATACTGGCTTAAACAACTATTGTGTTGTGTTTATGATTCCCATCTCCCTCTGCCTCTCTCTTTCCCTCCCTCTCCTTCCTCTTTTTCTCCTTCATGGTGGCATCCAGGCTTTTCCATTTCACTTAGATTTCTCACAACGTGGTCATCTCACAGTCGCCATCTTCCTTACATAATGACTGGCTTCCCCACAGGAAGTATTCTAAGATGCTCAAGTGGAGAATTTGGAACTCCTTGAGCAACCCTTTGGCCACGATCTGTAGATCAAAGTGAACCATTAAGACCAACCCAAATTCAAGGAACCGGCAGGAACAGACTGTGCCTCTCCATGAGAGTGTGGTGTGCAGTGTTAGGGTGGGACAGACTCGATGGCCACCATATTGAAGAGAAACCAGCATAGCTGGTACTGTACAAATCTATTCTTGCAGAAAGAGCAAGGGACATAATCAATTTAAAAGGTATTTACAATGACAGAAGGGGTGCACTATTAATAGGACATGGTAAGGAAAACTCCACCCAAACTTGGGAGGTCCAGAAAAAATTCTGGAGTAGGAAATATTTTACATAAGCCCTGGGCAAAACTTGAGGTGGTTGTGAAAGGGAAGACAGGAGAGAAGTGGACACAATATGCTAGATGGCCCAGGAAAAATAAAGAAAAATATATTTCCATTTTAAAAAATGGAAAGAGTTCCAATATGTTTGAACAGTAGAGGGAAAAGGTGTCAATGTGGAAAGATAAGATTGAAGAGACTAGAATATAAGTCATCATTGTACTATGTGAACTTAGATGTTTTAAACTAAGGGTTATTTTGGTTTTTTGCTTTACAAAAATGTGTCCAGGTTATTTATAAGGTTTTGTGATTTATTAATTACTGTTGTTAATATTTTTTCTTTCTCAATAAATGCATTTCTAAAATAGCACTTTAAGTAAACTACTTACTTAGTATGGGATGTGTAGGGAATTTCCAGTTTCTATTTTACATTTATTCTTAGAACTATGTTTTAATAGACTTTAGTGACTCTGTAGATACAGAATTTTTGGGTCATCATGTTTGAACAACATTTAAAAGTTTTTGACATATTGTACCAAATCATTCAGGAAATTGTATTAGCATACAGTATCATCAGAAATGTAGGAAAATAGTTTCCCTCACTTTTCCATTAATGAGAAAAATTATTTTGTTTCACATTTTTCCAATTTCATAAGTTTAAATTTGCAATTCTGTAATAACTAGGGAAACTGAACTTTCTTTGTACTGGTATTTCTTTTTCATGTAAGCTTCTCTGGATGATAAACATACCGAAAATAAATTAACAAGTGGTTGTATGGCAAACTTCAAAATGCTATAAAATGTGATATGACACAAAATTTAATCTTTTAGAAAATTTAAACTATAGTTGGACAATACCTCTGCTGGCCTTTGTTTCCTCTTAAATGGTGTCACTGAGCTGTACTGAAACAGTTCCAGTGACTTGGTGTGGGAAGCAAGAAAGGAAGTCAAAGTGTTGTGACTGTATCAGAGACCCAGACTGAGTTCAATTTCAGTTAAATAGGTGAAGTGGGGTGAGTGAGGGGCTTTATTTCATTCATGATAGCTCGTTGGCTCCCTCCTTTAATGCATTTAATGATCCCGTGAGCTTAATGACTATTGCAATTAAAGTCACCCTGTTTAAGTATTGTGAATTACATTATGCTTGTTAGTGGCTGCCTCTGATAAAACGAGTCCTCTCTTTTACATCATAACTCATTTTGAATATTGCTTCTCTGTATCTGTCCTTTGCCAGCTGATTTATTACCTGGTACTTCTAAGAAGTGTAATAAAAAGAAACTTAGGACACGACTAATTCTTCCAGGGTCTGGATATGTGGGCAGCATGGGGGTGTGGCCCTCCTGAAAAGCAGAGGTGGGGATGAGAAGAGCTCATCTAATTTAACCAGGAATTAAATTAGTCGAGTTGCACAAAAGGAAAATGCTAGCGTTTTGTGGCCTCCTTGTCCTCCATCTCTTCCGATAGTCAAAGAAGCAAGGCCTCCACAAGAAGTGGGTGAGATACTTCCTTATCCAGATGAACCAAAGGATGGATCTGAGGACCAGTGCCTGTTTTCGTTTGCCTAACTTTTCAAAAGCAGGTTTCAACAAACCGATTGCAAATCAGAATGAAAAGTCTGGTAAAACTGACCAATATTAATTATTTAATCTCCAAAACCCTCATGTTGATTTTTAAAGAAGCTTCTGCCTCCATTACCAAGTTATCATTGTTTTTATTCCCTTTTCTCATTTTTCTAGCAAACTGAGTCCCCAGTCTTTTGGCAATGTAGTTCACATATTTCCCAAAAACAAGCCCATCAGTGCTTGATGTTATTTTTCAATGAATCATATCCTTTTCATCCAGAATTTTTGTCCATACAAAAATAATATTTACACAAGATGAATTTGGAGTGAAAAAAGTATTTTCTATTTTAGATAAAATGAATCTCAGTCATTCACAGTGAGTTCACACTGATGAGTCTCCAGAGATAGCATATTGAATTAGAGGTGGACAATATCTACCAGAGAGTGCAATCTTGCCCATCAGTGGAGGATCCTTCCCTTGTGTACAACTAACTCTGTTGTAATGTCTCCAGAAAAGGTTTCAAGTTGACTGATATAATGAAGAGTTCAAAAATCATTATGAAAATCCTTATATCATGGCTAATAAAAATTACTTTTTGAGATGCAGAATAATTAGTAAAAAATGCACTACCTCAGGGTAAGATCTGAATTTGAGACCCATCTCTGATACTACCATGCTATTTCTCCATTCACAAATTATCTTAGCTACAGTGAATCTTGGTTTCCTCACCTATAAAAAGCAGTGTTATGTTATCTCTAAACCTGTTTGAGCTTTTAATGACCAGCACAGCACATTCCTGTCCTGATCACTGCCAATGGATTTTGTGACATAAATTTAACAATTTTTCCTTCCAAGGCATTTTCTAATGAAGATATATATTCTGCAAAATCTGTCCTTTTCATACCTGAAAAATCAAATAATAATGTAAAATCTTCAGAAAAAAGTCAATGAATAGGTTCTATTTTATAGGTTATATAAACTAATAGCTATATAATTAATATAATTAATATATATAACTATATATATTAGTTATAGTTATATAGCTAGTATTATATAATTAATAGTTTATATAACCTATAAAAATATAACCTATTCACTGACTTTCCTTACATTATTACTTTGTGTGTGTATATATATACATACACACACACATATGTGCACTTCTACATATATAAAATACCAAATTAATTCGGCTTTCACCTTATAATTCACCACAGGGGAAGATATTCACAATAGTGGTGATATAATGAAATTATATCTCTTCCACTTTTGATGTAAGCATCATTTATGCTTCAGTTTTAATATACTCCCTTACATCACTGTGATCTACTATTTTTTCTTAATTTGCTGTTTTGTACTCATTTCAGACATATCAGTTGCCTAAATTCCATTTTTTCTTGAAAAATAATAATAACAGTAGCACAGTCATATTCTGCTTTATAATCTACATAATTTAAAGTTAATATAACACATATAAGGACTATAAAAGTGACACTAAATCATCGATTCAGAAGATAACATCTATAATTTCACAAAAATGTTCTGAGAAATTTATTAATACTGAATAGATATCATATTAAAATGACACTGATCTAAGAGTATCCTCTTGAAGAAAAATGAGGTTAACAAAACAGTGTAAGTGATAAAATATAAAATGAGTACAGTGAAAAGGCTTTTCCAGTACCCATTAATAAAAAACATACAACCTGTACAATTGTTCTGAAAAACTTGGAGAAATGTATTTGGGAACTTTTAAATATTCATATGTTGGTGAATACCTTTCTACTAATATAACCTAAGGAAACTATCTGAAACACAGTTTTTTTTTAATAAAGATCTTTAAGTACAAATAATTTTTAATTTAAAAAACTTGGATCTAGTGTAAATGACCAGTATAAAATCATGAATTGGTAAATTATAATCTATTTATAGTATGAAACAGTATGTAGTCACTAAAAATTTTTTTTTCAGTATTTCTAGTAACATGGAAAATTTATTTGACTATCTACTCAGTAAAACATATCTTTAATCTCAAAAGTTACATATCCAGTAAAGAGAACAAAGTATCTATCATTATTATTTCCTTCTTTAAATTTCATATAATCTTCAAAATTTCCAAATTGGGAATCTGCTACCTTTAAAAATCAGAGGGGAAAAAACAGAGAAATAAAAAGTGAACATGAAAGACTCCTGGTATTGTGACTTCCTGTGACAAGAATGCTTCGAGGAAGAAATGGGATGTAACAAGCATAATTAACTAGGGATCCTTTTCTTAACATCTTTGCTGAAAATCAAGCAATCAACCAATAATTGTTTTCTGAGGACCTAACGCATATATCATTTAAGGCTCAGGGGCTGTTCTGATTCAGTCCCAATGGCACCTCGAGAGATTCCAAGAAACTTCCATTTAGTGAGCACAAATATGTCAGTCGGTGGGAGCATTCAGCTAAATGGTAATATGTCCTTCGCCCTGGCAGAACACACAGTCCTAATGAAGAAGAGACCCGAAATAATAAACTCTGAAGCATAGCAACAATGCTTAATGAGCAAAGGGATGAGAATTCTATGATAGTAATGTGGGACTAGTTATAATTTTAACTGGAGAGTTCAAGCAGTATCTCCACAAAAAGACGAGAGAAGAGGGGAGTTTGCAGAATGGACAAGTTAACAAGAGCAGTTGAGCTGCATTGTCTTATTCTGCCTTGCCTCATCTCAGCCAGGCAGAACAAGACGGACAGAAGTCCAGAGACAGGAAGGAAGCCGGGCATTTAGGGATCTTCCCAGAAAAGAGCAAAGAATCTCTTGCTAGGATGTGGTGGGCTGGTTTTCCCAAGGAATTAATTTGCTTTCTAAATCAGTAAAAAAAAAAAAAAATAGTCATAAATGAAACTTTTCTCAATTATCATAGATATTTTGATGCCCCAACCATCCATTGGAACATTGAAAACATACTATACTTTTTAATTGTATATATCAAAGGCTTATAGATATTGCTCTAAATAATAACTGCATTCCTTCACTGTCAGAGAGCTCCTTTCAATTTACAAAGCTTTTCCCTGTGGTTTATCTCATTTACTCTTCACAGTCACCCTATGAGACAAGCATTATTATCACCATTTTACTGATAAGGAAACACTCCAAGAAATCTAATGAATCATGCCCAGTTACACTACTAGTATGTGAGGATTGGGTTTCAGAACTTTTATGAGCAACTCAGCTGCATTCCATTCTGTACCACATCTGCCCTTGACCCAGAAACACATCCTGAGTCAGTCCAAACTGTTTTACCTCTTTCCCAGTTTTATTTTAATCACTGTCATATTTCTTTCTTCTTGGTTTGTAGAGTGCAGAGAATACTGTTTAGATTGGGTTTGGATTCATCAAAGCAATCCACTACTTTCAAAGTGTTTTCACACCTCATTTTTCCTTACAACTTTGCAGGTAATTCAGACAAATTGAAATTTTTACTTTAGTCTAAATACACCAAAGACAAAATAGGAGCAGAAGGGTAGGAACAGCTAATTCATCCGACTTCCAGATTCACTTTGTGTTTCACAGACTTGGGTAGGAAGAACCTTACCACACTCAAGATGTTAACAAGTACTACGGACTTTTGTCCTTTGCAGGTTGACAGACTCCTGGAACAATAAAAGGCATTAACTCATTCTTTATGAATTACATTTTTGTTGCACAACTTTTACTACCAAAGCCTCTTTCAACATTTGGTTCCATAAGTGAAACAGTTTCTGTCATGTGGTTTCAAGTAATCCTCACACTTCTAAAATCGAATATGGCTGCCAACTTATATTGCAAGAACTAAATAGATGACATCTGGAAAGAAGAATTTAAAACCCACAGTTTCATTGCCCCCACCTGTGTCTTTATAGGCAGTGAGAGAGAGAGATGAAGCAGCAAAGAGATTCCCCTGAAACTTTCTTTAGGGGGAAAGAAGAGGGAAAAGTTGATGTGAGCAGTATGATTCATTGTCTGTGGTCTCCTGATTCACCAAATATATCTCAAAATGGGGTGAAACAGAAGGCTGCATATGAAGCAAATGAGTTCAGAATGCCTTTATAGCCAATCATCTTCCAAAACTATAAATCCTATTGCCTAAATCATCAGGCTCACTATGTGTTTGAGCTAAGACATAATGAACAGATAAATCAATGATAGTTATTGAGCACTTCCCATGTCCCCAGTGTAACTTGAGGCAAATCATTTAATATTTCTTACTCCAGGCCTTTCCATCTGAGAAATTAGAATGCTAATAATACTTGCTTTTCCAACCTGACAAAATTATTGTGAAGCTCAAATAATGTAATATATATGGAAGGGATTTCTAAACTCTAAATGCCAGAGAAATGCAAGACATCATTATTATATAATGAATGAACTACTGTATCTGACCCTTGCTCCTGAGGTTCTTGTAACCTATTTAGAGGAACAAAGCATAAACATAGCAAATTTAGCTAATAGCACAAGGATTACATTACCAAAAAGATAACACTGAAAGTGACTTGACAAGATAACATGTAATTACTTGTAAGTGAGAGGCAGAGACGATGAGATCTCAACTTGAGATCATACTCATAAATAAAGTAAATCAGACTCACATGTGTAAATGTCGTATTGTCTCCCTTGTGTGAGAAACTGAAAGAGTAAATAAGGTCTAAAATGTACAATAGATATTGGGAAATGGAAATAAATTGCTTAAAAGGAAAAAGGAACTAGGATGGGCAAAGAGAGGAAGGAAAGAAGAGAAAAGGGGAAAAATGCAAATTAGCTATACTATTAGTGTCTCTTAATTCATTGAAAAGGAAGGCTTGTGCTAACAATGTGATTGGAGAATTTTTTACGCCTATATCTTATTTTGTGCATAAATACTTTGAAGATGATAATATGTAATGTATTAACTATTGTTATTTTCCTAACATTTTGTATGAAATTCTGTTTTACCTTTTTTCCATAAAATAGAAAATGGTCTCAGTCAGCTGGAGTGAGGTGGAGAGAAAGGACTCTGAATCTGGCCTGAGATGTTGTCTTAGTCCATTTTCTGTATTATATCTGAATATCACACACTGAGTCATTGATGTAAAAAGCCGAGGTTTATTTAGCTCATAGCAGGAGAGGTGGGAAACACAGTGTTCAGCTAGGGCCTTCCCGCTGCATCCTAACAAAGCAGAATGAATCACACAAGGCAAGATGGAGCCAGCGTGCCGGCTCAGGCCTCTCTTCCTGTTCTAACAGAGCCTCCAGTACCATCTTGGAGCCATATCCTCATGAATTCCTCTGGTCCTAATTACCTCCTAATATCCGAGCCCCCAGTATCATCAAGTGTGAACACATGAGCTTCGGGGGACACATTCAAAGTATAGCGGGTAGTGACTAGAATGAAGAGGACAAAGTACAGGATGTCCCAGAATCTAACCTAAGCTTGTGTGCAGACACACATGGAGCCATGAAGAGATGAGATTCGTAAATCACCCCTTCACATGCCCCAACATCTGAGGCCAATTGAGACCACATCTTTTTTACTATCAGGAAATGGTGGGATTTGAAAAAAATCCCCAGACGCTACCATTATAGTAAAGTCTCAACTTGGAATCCTTTGCCCACCACCAAGCAGATCCTCACACTCTTTGTCACTGCACCCTTCTCATTCACCGCTAACTTTCCTGTTAAACTGCGAGGTGTCTTACAGAAAAAGAATGTAGCTGCTACATGTGGCATTTCCTACCCGAGGTCAAAAGTGTGTTACATGTGGTTGGCAAACTTGCCACAAGTGGGAACCACGTGAGCAAAGATAAAAAGGAAAGAACACGAGGTGTGTCTCATTTCCAAACCATTCACTTAGCTGCTACGGATACAGCAGAAAAGTCTTTCATTCATAATGATGTACTGTACTGGGTCCCAGGCAAAAGGAAAGAGGTTGTGAAGTGAACTTGCGTTAGTTAGAGCAAGGTGTTAATGAGACCAGTGTTAGAGATACAATTTCCTACCCCTTCATTCAAAAAGTAGTTACTGGTCACAATGTGCTGGACAAAGGAAGCCATCATGTGCTATCTGTTCACTAGTCTGGTGTACTGTGTGGGTCAAAAGGCAGTTCAGAGCAGTGTGTGCAGACAGCTCAGTCCAAACACTGCCATATGGAGAGACAGATGCTTAGGAAGCAGATCAAAACCTATAACATAACCAAGGTCCTAATGTCATTCTCCACGTGTCTATCTGGTCACCCACCATGGCAAACACTTTTCCCAATCTATAGTTTTCTTCTAGTTTTACTTCTTCCCCTTTGCTCTGCCATCTCTCTCATGGATAACACTGACTCAAATTTTCTACTTTTTTCAAGACTTACATTTCAATCCTTGCCTCCTTTACAAGTCCATTTCTAATACTCCAACCATTTTTTTTTATATTTAAGAGAATCAGACACAGAAAAGAAAAACAAAAATCAAAAGAGCCAAACGAACTGCAACAAACCCAATACAATAATAGTATAGGTTTACAAAGCAAGATGACAGGAATTTGACAATGGTTGTGATATTGCATATTGCTACCTTCACTTCTGCTTATATTAACAGATACAGACAAGTAAAATTGATCTAATCATATGAGTATTAACTGTCCTTTTCCAATAACTAGTACAATTAGAAGTATAGTCATTTTAGCTGTCTTACACACATACACACACACACATGTATATATATACACACAAATTTATTTTTTACTTTTCCCTTCCTTCTAATACTCCATTCTTCTTGGTGTTCCAAGTGTCTTCACTGCTGGCACATTAACAAAACCTTTCATTTTGTCCCTGAGATTACTCCCTTGACCATGGCACAGTACCTTGGTATATAGTAGGTTCTTTTTCAATGTGTGTGTAAGAAATTAATTCCAGTCACATGAGATGAGAGTAGGGGGTAGCTAGAAAGAACAGCCTATGATTTTGCTTTGGGCTTATCTATTTAATGTGTAAATATCTTATCTTTTCAAACAGTGCACCCATAGTAGCATCAAACAGGAATTGAAATAACAGGAGGAGGAGAGTTACCATTAGCCTTTGATTTTATCATAGTGTTAGACAGGAAGAAAATGTTTGTTTGCACCAGGAAAGAGAAGAATTATTCATAAAATTGAATCTATTACTTAAATAACTGAAGTAAACAATCTGGGAAGATAATCATAGACTTTTGAAGCATATAAATGAAGGAATCGTCATCTCCTGACCCCTGTCATTGTCCCTCTTCTCCAAAATCTGGTTAGTTACAGATGAAGCTTCTCCCTTTAAAATATTTCACATAACTTCCCCCATTTCTTCTTCATTCTCCAATTGGACTGGTATGTATATTTTACCTTGAGTCCACCTCTTGAGCCTTTTCCCTTCTTTAACACTTCTTAGTAAGACCAACAATGAACATGATATTCCTTGGCTTATTAAGCCATGAAATCACACACACGTATACACCTCCACCCAAACTCTTAACAACGAAGTCTGTACTCAGCATGGCTTTCTATCTTGTCCATAAACCACCTTTTCACTAATTTCTCACGTGACCCTGCACATCTCATCTTTTAAACATGTCTAACGCTTCACCAATCCGCCAACATAGAATATCTTTTCACGTATCGGTCTTTGCCCTCTGCTCTCTCTACTTTAGTACCTCCCTGCTCATCCCGCCACTCATCCTACAAAAACCTGTTTAAAAGTCACTTCTGCAAAGCTTTTTCAACTATGCTTGTCTTCCCCCATGCCCTGGATCCTTGGTCAGCTTCCTCTCAGAGAACTGTCACAACTATTTTCTCACACTTTGTATGAGCCCAGTACCCTAAGTCCCTGTAGAGGTGGGAACTGTGTCTTACCTCTGCATTTTCAGCACCTGGGCACAAAGGAAGCTCAGCATGTATTTGTTGTATCTTCCCTGGGTGAATTCATCATTTGCCTTCCTTGATATTCTTATTTTAAAAAAATACATTCATGAAAATGAAACACTAGGTTACCGGCAACAAAACATTTCTACAACAAATCTAACACCCCAGTTCATTGACTTTTCTTCCCTTTCCCAGATTTGGTCAGTCACAGGTCATCCTGACTCCCCTTTTAAAATGTCTCCTCCATCTGTCCCCACTTGTATGCTATCCTAATCCCTAATCATAATTTACCTGAGACAAGCCAGGAGAATTCTATTGACCCAAGACTCAGTTTTTTCTTTCACATTCATGGCCTTAACCCATTATGAAAACCAGTATCTACGACTCTCTTGTTAGGTCTCCTTAGCATTGCAATACCCTCAAGACAATCTGATATGAAAGAGAGATTTTGGTTTGTGAATCCAAACACAAAGCTTCTAGTTTCACCTATTCCGCTAATCAGTGGAGTGTCCTTAGTCAATATTCTTCTTCTCTTTAAGCACAAGATTCAATGCTTTTATAAATGTCAACTATAAAGTCCCTACAATACATAAATTTTGAGCTGACCTTTCATGGGACAATATTTTCTGAGGAATCTTCTAACTGCAACATTTAGGGTCCACAGTAATACACTTCCACTTGCTTTCCCTCTATTGCTTTCTCTCCTTTCTCTTTCACCAAGCCTGACCAAAGCCTTAAATTTTATTAGAATTTATTTCATTACTACCTTTGTGCCAAGACTTTCTACCAAAAATAGGAGGGAAGAATATAAAAGATCTATTTCCTTTCCCTTGTGTTCTCTCTTCCCCTCTCACTTGGGAATGTTCTATTTGGAGGAGCCAAAATGCTTTTGAATTGAATTCACCAAAGTAACATGCACAAGGTTTTAATTTAGGTCTCCAGGTCCCTACATATGAGATCTATAAATGAGATGTGTTGCTACAATCAGTCCCATTGGGAGAGGCTGGATTTAGACTGAGAACAGCTGTACAGCTGTAACCCAACATCAGCTTCTGAACCAGATATGAAGTATCAGTTCAATCACAAAGCTATGGATACATTTTCCCCATGGGCACTCCGTTAGTAGAAATGAAAATACCTTTTTCCTCCTTTGCAAGGTTTGGTTAATAATGAGTCTCCAACTGGCATACTTTCTTGTATCTCAGCATTCTTTTTCTTCCTTCTCATTCTGATTTCCTCAAGGTCTCAGAACATCCTCCTGAGCAAGGTGAGGCTAATGTTTCCAGGGAGTCCTTTAAAACTAATGGAAGTCAAAGTTGTGTCCTGGGAATACACAAGGATCTTGTAAGAAGCCCAGTGTTTTCATTGCACCCCAGACCAATTAAACTGGAGGTTCTGAGATTGAGACCAAAGCATCAATATTTTTTAAGCACCGAAATGAGTCCACTATATAATCAACATTAAAATCAATATTTTAGAGTAAATTATATCTAAAACATATAGAGCCTTTTTCTCTACCCTCAAACAATGTGTAGGAAATAAGGATACAAAATACTTCTTTCTTCAAAATGAAATTTTCAAAATACTCAGATCCTGAGACAAAGACCTGTCCTCTAAACCAAGTTGTGTAGTCAAAACCTCAAAAAATTTACCAACTAATATCTAGCATATCAGGCTGTTGGTTCTGGAAGCAGTTGGTTGTGAAGGGTTATAGGAAGCAGGGAGAGATGTGTAAGAGCTCAGGGGCAATAAAGCTGTGTTGAGTGAGGCTGTTTCTGGTATTATCACTAAAGAAAGAGCCCATTCAAATTTGGGGACTCATTTCCTCATCTGCAAATGAATGTGAAGATTGACGGATTATGCTTGTTATGGTTTAGATATAAATATCTCCTAAGAGCCTCACATGCTCAAAGGCAGAAATTTTGGAAGATGATTAAATCATGGGGATCATATAGTTAACTTGCTGTTGGGAGACAGTTGGATCACAAGAGGTGGGTCACTGGCGTTGTGACTTGAAGAGGTATGTTTATCTCCCCATCCAGCTCTTTCTTTCTTTTTCATTTTCTGGTTGCTGTGATATAAGTAGCTTATCTCTGCCCAGGCTTTTCCAACATGCTATTTCTGTGTTTAAACCTATCAAACATGGACTGAAACTTCTGAAACTGTTAGCCAAAATAAAACTCTTCTTCTTTCAATTGTGGGCATCAGATATTGTGTCCCAGAAACAGGAAAGTGACTAAGACAGATTCTTGTACCAGAGAAGTGGGATCATAGCTGTGAGAATTTGACCATGTGGTCTAGAAGCATTTTGATCTGGTTCACAGGAAGATTTTTGGACAGATTTGTCAAGGCTGGCTAGAGAAACCCTAGAATGCTGTAAGCTGAACTTGATGTGAAATATTAGTCAAAGTTCAGAAGACCAGAATGCTGCTAAAAATTCAGGTTGTGAAGAGGGAGTTTCTGTTGAGAACAAGAACTTCATTGGCAGTT
The DNA here is from genome assembly GCA_004027455.1 of Hydrochoerus hydrochaeris. Taxonomy (NCBI): domain Eukaryota; kingdom Metazoa; phylum Chordata; class Mammalia; order Rodentia; family Hydrochaeridae; genus Hydrochoerus; species Hydrochoerus hydrochaeris. The sequence goes on along the minus strand of PVLA01000158.1, from coordinate 29,046 downwards.
GGACTGCAGGCCATGAGCGTTATGGTCAGATAGAAAGTTTGTCTGCATTTTGCTCATGTCCTCACACTATTTTGGGAGACTGAGCTTAAACATAGAAGACTCATGAACCTGGCAAAGGAAATTCTTAAAAGCAGCAAGAATCCCATGTTACAGCCTGAATGTTAGGATGCCTTTTTAAGAGATTTACACTGAGAAAAAGAGCAAAACCCTCATTTAAAAAGATCTCAGTTTTCTCAAAAAGATAACACGTGGAAATTCAGAGAAGAGGAGAAAATGGTTGTTAAACAGATTGATAATTTTAAAAAGTCAAGTACTTTACATCAGGACAACAAGAATGGTGCCCTAAGGGAATCCCTGAAATCAGCAATACACCACTTTTTATAGGCTCAAGGGTCCAACAGTGAAAGACTTTGCTTTGAGAACATAGTTCAAGCAAAACTACTCCAAAAGAGCTGGGTAGGGAGTTTGCTGGAATTTGTCTCACGGTTTTCAGACAAACAAGCAGTCAGAGGCCACTGTAGCCATGATCTCAGGGGGCATGCCTTCTACTCAAGTTGATGGCAGACCTTGTCATCATCCAGGTGATGCTAGTTTTTTAGGTATGCAGAATGCAAGAGTTGTCAGGGTCAGGAAGTCTTCCACCCAGATTTTGGAAAAATTCCTGGGAGGCCAGGTGATGTTCCCTGAGGAAGACAATGGAAGAAACTGTGAGAGTAAAGCCAAAAGTGCAGTGGGGACCCCAGGAAGCTGGAGAAGCCAAAAATGGCAAATTTCTAAGGAAAGCCACAGGAAATGAACAAAATCACCCCCAGGAAACAGGCCATGAACGCTTCAACTATAATGCCATAGGAACAGGTATACCCAAGCCACTTGGGTTTCACATCTTTGTTCCCAGTGCTGAATACCAGGAATTTAATATTTATCATACCAAATTTCAGTCTTTATTTGGTCCCATTGGTTTCTATTCCCCATTCCTCTCTTTGGGAATGAAAATTTTTACTTTGTACCATTGTATGTCAGCAATGTTTTACTTTCTTTTTTAGTTTTATAAAGGCACATAAATAAGAGCTTTGCTTGAGTCTTAAAGGAGACCTTGGACCTTGGACTTTTCAGTAATACTGGAATTCTTAGATCTTTGGCAACTCTTAGAAATGGACTAAATGCATTTTTTATAATGACATGTACATGAGCCTTTGGGGGCCAAGGACAGAATGTTATAGTTTAAATCCAGATGTGCGTGTACATCATGCATTCATAAGTAGGCTTTTAGAAGATAATTGAATCATCAGAGCAATATAGCTGACTTGTTGGGAGGTGAAGTCTAATTGAAAGAGGCAATCACTTGGGCCTTAACCCAGAAGGGGTGTATCCATGCTCTGGGTTGCTTCTCCTTTTTCTCTCTGCTTACTGGCCACCATGATATCAGTAGCTTTCCTGCTCCACCCCTTTCATCATGCTTTTTCTGTGTTTAGGCTTGTCAAACATCGGCTGAAATTTCTGAGACAAAATAAACCCTCCTCCCTTAAATTGTGAGGGTTTGCTATTTTGTTCCACTGATCAGGAGAGTGACTAAGACAATCTTTTCAGGTGAAGATTGTCAGTTTGACCTAAATGCAGTGGTACCTCAGTTCACAAATTTAATTCTTTCCACAATTCTGGCTGTATATCAAATAATACAAGAACTGAGTCAAATTTAAAAGTTAGCTTCAAAGGTTGAACTTATGAAGAAATTTGATTGGTTCAAATGTAATTCAGTTTGCAACCAAAATCACAGAAAGAATTAAAATTAAATTCATGAACTGAGGTACTTCTATATGTAAAATGCCATCCCTCTTTTAAACGTATTTTAAAATACATTTAAAATAAAATTTTAATGTTTCATATAAACGTTAATATAAAGAGATAATTATATATAAACGTTAATAGAAAGAGATAATTTTAACGTTTAAAATAAAATAAAAAATCCCATTTAAATAAAAAAGTAGTTAACACAATTATAAATACCAGTTAGTAAACTCTGCTCTTTCCTGAATTGCTAAATATTTAGAAATAAAACTGATGGAAGTTGGGGTTGAGTCATCCAGTTTGACGTTGGACAATGCAACAATAGAGCAGCTACTCCCTGTCATTCCACCCATTAGAAGGCCCTAAACTTTCTGCCATACTGGGAAATGCAAAATTTTCTGAGCCTCCTATTGTTCCTCCACTGTAAAGACTGATTTCCGTCATGAGTTTACTAAAGATCTCCAGTTTCAGAGGCCATTTTAAACCCTTGGGTCTCTAAATCACTTGAATCAGCTTGGGCATGGTCACACTTGGGCAGTTTTTCCCCTTTTCTGAAGGATAAATAATAATGTTACACTTGGAAATATGATCTTTTGCCTGATTCATTAGAATAATTCATGTTGGGTGTTGTTCTCTATTTCAGATTTCACAATTCTTTCTCTTATGTATTCTATCTTTAAATAATCTTTTAGATCTCTTAAACACACTCCTCTTTGTAATCTGATGGCCACTGCCCAAATTCAAGTCCTCTATTCTTAAGGAAAGCTGTGCCTCACAATAGATGTCTGTAGATAGGCCAGGAACAGAGGACAGACAACCAGTGGAAGGCTTGTGGGAAAAGTGAAAAATACATATCCTTCGCATCACAGTCCAGCTCCTCATTATTTCTTCCGCAGGCAATTGTAGCAGCCTCCAATTGTGTCCATTTTCTTCTCTGACCATTCATTCTTCTTGAATAAATAATGCACACTGAGCACCATGCTTGGTGCTAAAGGTAAAACATCCTTTTCTTGCCTTCCAGGATCTCCTTCATTAGCAGATGAGATACAGGTAAAGAAACTATTGCCATATTTTGGTGACTTTGGGGATTCATTATCAAAAAGGAGTATGGAGCACACTCTGGACCGAGGAACAGACAAGGCTTCAAGGCAGAGGTGGTGTTTGAGCTAAGGGACACTTCAAAAAGAAGGAATGGCATGAGAAACAGCCTTCAAGTAGGAAAAAGTGTGATTCACTTTTAAATTACAAATAGCTCAATATAATGAGCATGAGGGGAAAAAATCCATAAAGACCAGGGACTTATTAAGTAGATGAGAACCAAAATCATAGAAAGCTATAAATCCATATAGCACCAAGCACTTTGAATTTTCCCCCTAGTCCACAAGGTACCAGTGGGGATTAGAGGCAGAAAAATCACCTAAACGTATTTTAGATTTCCATATAGCACCAAGCACTTTGAATTTTCCCCCTAGTCCACAAGGTACCAGTGGGGATTAGAGGCAGAAAAATAACCTAAACGTATTTTAGATTTAGAGACCAAGCATGGGGACAGCTGAAACTGATAAAGAATGTTGCAAAAGGCCATGGGAGAAAAGATGAAGCCTAAATAAAGGCTTGTGTTTAAGGACCCCTCCCCAAAATTCTCATGGGATCATAGGTGAGACCTTTCCAGAGGTGACAGGATCTAGAGTGTGTGACAATGGAATTGATTCATGATGCGATGCTAGGATCAATGGCATTGGGATGAAGGGTGTGAGTGCTACCCACCCTAAGGAACCTGGATAAAATATAAGGGCTAGAAAGAGCTGTGGTCGATTCTTGTTGCTTTGCTACCCTCTGTCTGTCATGGACTATTTTTCCCCTGCTATCCTGTCTGCCAGTTCACTCTGACTTGGAGCTAGCTGATAATGGACTGAAACCTCTATAAACTGTGAGCTAAATAAAATTCTTCCCCTTTATCTTTGGGTGTCAGATGTTTTGTTTCAGCAATGAGAGAAAAGTAGTTAAGGCAGAATTTGGTACATACAGTAGGGTCATTGCTGTGAGTCTATGTGACCATGTGGTTCGGGAAGTGGGAGTGGCTTGTGGGAAGAGTTCACAAAGGTTCCAAGATGCCAGATGAAAAAGCAGAGCTGGAATGGCCTAGGCTGTACTTGATGGGAGGTTATGATCAGAACTAAAACTAGAATGCTGGTAGAAATTCTGCCAGTAAAGACCAGACTCGGGAGGTTTCTGCTGGCAAAGACTGCTTTGGCTGTTGAGTCCCAGATAATGTGTATTATGTCTTGTCAGAAAGTTTGTCTGTATTTTGACTGCCTGAGTCTGAAATTAAGAGCAGCAGACTAACTAATCTGGCAGAAGAAGTTTCAACACAGCCTAATGTTGAAGTGGTGGCATGGTTAATGTTGGGAGTTTTCAACCAGACTTATGTTGAGAATCAAGAGCAAAGAGTCCAGAAGAGTGATTTAAAACATTTTGAGGTTGCCCAGAAAAAAAGCTCCAGTAAAGTTATGACCTGCAAAGAGAATGGGGGAGAAATTGGTCACTGAAAAAAACAAGTATTTCAGAAAAAGACAACAGAAAAGATGGCTTGAGGACATCACAAGAACCAACAATAATCTAGCTTCAGAGTTGTAAAGGTGAGAGATTTTGCTTTGAGAAAAGAGCCTCAAAGCATAATGTTCTGAAATGCTGGGGGCTTAGGGACATTTCCCTCCAGATTTGGTCATAGGCACACAACTCTACTACTAAGAGAAAAGGAAGCCTGGGTACTGCTCCAGATGGCAGAAGACCCTGGCATCATCTACATGGTCTGGTTTTGGTTGCATGCAAAGTGCAAGAGTTTGAGGTCAAGAAGACTTGCATCTATGTTTCAGAAGAAAGCTTGGAAGGCTAGGCAGTGTGTCTCTGAGAAGGCAGTGTGCAACTCTGTAAGTGTAAAGCCAAAAATTCAGTGGAGATCCCAGAAGTTTGGAGACACCAGGAATGTGGATCATCTGAGGAAAACTTTGCAAAGAAGGAGCAGAGCCAGCTCCAAAGAGAAGCCATGGGAGCCACAACCAATGGCATGGCCACCTGATCCCTTTGGAGTCTACCACTTGACACAGATTGCAGGGGATGCTGGAAAGGGAGCTGTGGGATTTAATGTTTGCCTTGCTTAAATTTTAGTCTTGCTTTGTTACCATTATTTGTTATCCCCGTTTGTCACTTTCGAAACAGAAATGTCTATCTTGTGCCATGAATTTTGAAAGGGTTTAACTTTCTTTTCATTTGTACAGGGGCTTCCAGCTATTTGCCTTGAATCTCAGAGGAGACTTTGGACTTGAACTTTTCAGCAATGCTGAAGTTGTTAGAAATTTGGCAAATCTCAGAGATGGACTGAATGCCTTTTGCATAAAGGGATATGCATGAGTCTTTGAGGGTGGAGGGGTGGGATATTGTGGCTATGGTAAATATCCTTCCAAGCCTCATGTGGAAGGTGGGGCTTTTGCAGATATGGCCGGATCTAAAGTGTGTAAACTGATTCATGGTGCAATGCGAAGACCAAGGGCACTAGGATTAAGGGTGTAATTGCTACCAACCCAAAAGTAGATAGCCTGGAAAAAATAAAAGGGACAGAAATATGCTACTAAGATCCCTTATTTATACGTTCTGCCTACCATGAACTGTTTCTTCTCTGTCATGCCATCTGCCATGCCACCCCGCCTTGGAGCCAGATGAGTGTGGACTGAAATCTGTACAAAATATGAACTAAATAAACCTTTTCCCTTTTAACTTTTGTTGTAGGACATTTTTGTCTCAGCAACAAGAAAAAAAATAACTAAGACAAGTGGTAATGATGAAGCTAAAAAGAAAATAAACTAGATTATATAAATATGTCTCCTGATTCTTCCAGATATATGGATCTTTTTGTTTGTTTGTGTGTATTGTAAAGTCTTGTGCTTTCCTACCTATTAATTAAAATATCTCTGAAATCCTTGCAAAATATCCTTGAAAAATATTTTATATATATATATATATATATATATATACATAGATATCTAGATAGATAGATAGATAGGTAGATAGATAGATTTGTTTTAGGAATGAAGAAATTGGCTCAGAGTGATATGTAAGTTAACTAAACTTACCCAAAGCCACACAGGTAAAAGCAACAATATCCTGATACTCAGATTTTCTGACTCAAAGTCAAGTGTTCTTCCAACTGCACCTCTACCAAGTAGTCTTAGGCACTTTCTTATTCTATTTCTTTCCTACTCCCCACTGAAACATGGCAGATACCATTTGTCTGAGTATAACCTTGGCTCAGAAGGCAGCTATGGATAAAAGCCCAGTTTGGGAGTCTTAGCAAACTGAGTGCTGTCTTGAGCAAAAACCCTGGAGACTCAGTCTCTTTATCTGTCGGACAATGAATGTCGGACATTCAGAGGGATTGTTGTCAGAGTTTAATGAGATCTAAACCCCCAATGCAATAACTGGTACAAGGTTTTCTCTCAAAAAATGGCAATCTTTGTTTCTCCAGAACAGTTAAAGAGTAGAGCCACACGCAGAAGAGATGTCCTATATTAAATGCAGTAATATGCTAGTAGAAGTGGAAAAAAGACATAAGCCAACAACTGATAAAAATTTTACATGATTTTTATATCACCCCATCACCTCTAAGGTAGTTTTCCCCACTTCTTTTTGTGTCACTGAGGTCACTGGGAAGAAACACCCCTAACTCCTCCCCAGGCAACTTTCTACAGAGCTCACCAGAGCCTAGGACTGAGCATTTTAGGGGGGCTTTCTGCTTTTTTTTTTTTTTCCTGTCTCCTTTCATGCTGGAATTAAGAAACCTGTAACTTGCTGCTTATCTCATTATCTCCTGCCTTGCATTTTAATGTGTCGCCTCTAAAAAGACCTCATTGATATTCTGGTTATGTAAGTGTTTGTTTGTGTCTCTCGGGAAAATTTGCTACCGATCTTCCAAGTTGAGCACCAGCATCCTCACAGCTCAAAGTTGGTTCTCTCTTTTGTGTAAAATAAGTGGAGATGGTTTGAATATTTTGCATCCACAAGAAATTGTAAATAAAATAGCTGATGAGTTTCTATCCAAAACTCGGCACAAAAAGGCAGGTGAAGAATTGGGAATCTTCCCAGCCTGCTGGGTTATGTCGATGAATAATTCAAGCTTAAAAGCTCTTAAAAAGACACAGTTACCTGGTTTCCCAGATAATTAGAGACCCTGACAAAAAGGTTTTAACCTAATTTAACCAGATAATTAACCAGATCGTCCATAAAAGAGCAAGCTTTTCATCCTGCTTAAATTATTCAGTCTCATCATTATTAGGCTACTGACAACCTTCTCCATTGTTGCTACGTAGCATTAACGTTGTGGACAGGACTGAAATAAACCTTAAGTTAACAGGTGATGTGAAGAGGAGAATAAGGAATTCTCTTCCAAAATCGAGCTGCTCTTTTCAAGCATATGGATCAAGGGAACTTTCAGACAAAGCACATTGGGAGGCAGAGGGAATTATCCACATTAAAAAAAACACTCACCATTAGGAAAAACTAGTAGGGTTACCTGATTTTATTGTTTGAACAAATTGAATTATTTAAACAACAGCTTGCTTCAAATGTCTTTGCTAACTAGAAGATTGAAGTCGATGCATATTTTTATCTGATGTAGCAACAATTACTATGGTTCATGGGATTTTTTAGTAATGAGCATCTGTTGCCTCCAAACTAACCTGTATGAGGAGCTGGCCACCGCCGACAAAACGTACCTTCACTAAGTACAAAGCATGTGACATCTCTAAAATTTGTCATGCTGTTTAAACCTGGGGAAAGTCCTTCATGGCAGGTTTTATTGTTCCCACCTTACTGATGATAAAAATTGAGATTTTAAGCAGTAATACAACAGGGAGGGACAGTGGCAGGCTAAGGACTCAGGTTGGCTTGAGTCTGGAATAGATGAAGGTTCTATCACCATAAAGTCCTGTTATATGAGCACAGATCTTCCCTGACTCTTAGCACCGCCAACATCACACTTTCAAAAGTATGAATCAGGATCCTAAGAATGATGGCAAGAAGAATGAAAAACAAAATCTTCCACAGCTTCTAACTATGGTATTTAGAGCCAAATAGAGATAGGAAAATTTGATGATTAAAACAATGATCACTGGGCTTGACCTGGATTGAATTCTAGATCTATTATTTATTAGCTGTGTAATCTTGAACTAATTATGCTCTCTAATCTGTGTTCCCCTTTGTGAAATAAAGGGCCATTATAAATATTAAAAGAGTTGAGCCATGCACAATATTTGGTAAGCACTTAATAAATTGTGATTTTTTAAACTTGGAGTAGAGCAATCATTACTAGGAATGAAATGAATAATACAAGCTGTCCTTCACCAATAGTCAATGATCTGGATAATTTAACTGGGGGTAGTTAACATTTATGTATCTGGGTACTGTGTAAAGTGTTTTGCACATGTTAATTTGTTTAATTAATACTTGCGATAATCCTCTAAAGTGAGCAACCATTATCATGCCATTTACAGATGAGAAAGTTCCTTCAACTCTGAGAAAAGGAGAAGTTAAAAAAAAAAAAAACAAAAACGAGTCCAAGGTCACAGAGTTTGTAAATATCAGGACTGTGATTTGAATCCAAGGGGTCTAAGTCCAGTCTCCATCACCTTAGCCATTCTGGAGCTGGAATGGCTCTTGTGCCTTCCCTAGCAATAGAGCAGTGTATTTACAACAGGTACAAGTCATTCCATTCCTGTCACCATTGTCCTCTTTCTTTAACAGGTCCTTGGCCTCAGCTTCCGCTATGGGCTCAGCTGTCAGGGTACATCCTTCAGAGAAATTACATAGGTGGAAATTATCACCATCACTTCTTAGGTTCAACCATTTATTTTTGCCCCCTTAGACTTGTTGAATCAATAACAAGAAACAAAAACTAGTCCTATGTAACCAGATTCTAGACATGCGTTTGGTTGGTAAAGGATATGAACAAGCAAACCTACTTTGCCTTGACAAGAAGTAGTGGAAAAGAGCCAGATGTCCCATTAAAAGCCCTTTCTAACCTAAATGAGTTTGTGACTCTGTGTGTTTATACATGTGAGGATAAAACATACTGTGAGCACCGTCTCTCCTAGCGTATAAGCTGTTGTTAGAGAATGAGGCTCTTCAGGAGGCTAATTGAGCACTGGAGGCTGTCTAGCTGGCAGAAGGGAGATTTGGAGCCCTCACCCTGCCCCTAACACATGCACATCCACGCACATGCACATACACACACTCATCCACACACTTGAGAGAAACCCTGCCAAATCATCTAAGCAGGTTGATTTCACCCAAAAGTAGAACAAATTTAACTTCATTTTGCATCTATAGACAAACTATGTTTACGTTTTCAGGAGCATGGTCTTTCAGATGCCCAAATAAGTCTGAGTTCTCATTCTGTAAAATGGTCCTTGCAGTCCTTGTGAGTTCTTCTCAGACTCTGCCACGATGCACAGATACACCCGGATTGCCTTTAGGAGACTCACGGCTCCCGCTTCTGCCCTTCCATCCTTTAGCAGAGTGCACTCCAAACAGAATACAAAGGTGAAACTGAATCCTGCTAAAGACCAAGCCCATATTTTGTATAAAGATGTTATTTTTTCATTCGTTATTTATTATTGTTGGCCTTTTTGGATTAATTATGGCGCCGTTTTTATAAGTGGCAGGAGCAATCTGTCACCCAGAATTACACAGCAGGCCACCCAAGCTCTGGGCTTCCTGTTATCCTGCTGTAAATCAGTGTAACTTGCAGGAAAGCATGCCACAAGGCACCGATGGCCAGGCTGTCCCCATCACAATCAACGCAGTGCCCAGCACTCCCCTCTTCTCACCCCCGAAGGGTCCTGAAAGAGGATTTGTCCAGGAATGCCACAGCCCCACAGTGAGCTGACTTTATAAAGAGGCGAGGTGAACACTTTTCTTTTTAATACCCCATGGTGTTGAACTGAAATTGCAGCCTGCTCCTATTTTCAGAGGCCTCCTTGGTAAGAGAATGTTTTTTATCTGGAGATACAATGACTGTGCCCCGTACCCTGCAGTTCCCATGGAGCCCTTGCCAAAGCCCATGAATGCTTGCTTTATGAATTGGTCTTGCAGGTGTTCGGGGGGTATGTAATCACTAATGAATAGTCGAAAAACAGAGAAACTCTCCACAGCCTCTGGCACGGAGAGCTGCCGGGCTTTATAATTCTGTGAGAAAACACACATGCAACCAGAGCTTTCCCTCGGCTTCAGCATTGCCTGGGGCCAAATATTCGTCACAGCCCATCCCTGGGCTGGTGGTATGGTCCAGAAAGGAAGAGATCTGCAGTCACCCTGTGGGCTGGGAAGTTTGTGGCTCTTACACAATTTCCCTGCTCTGACTTGGTACAGGCATGATTTTGGCCAAGCAGACCATCTTAATGCACAGTTCATTTATGTAACCCCACAGGCTAGACCACGTGGAGCTCTTATGTGACCTTATGGGCTCAGGCCCAGGTGGGTTAGCTGGCTGGGAAAGAAGGGATTCAGAGGTCAAGACCTAATGACGTCAGGTAATGTGCATATATCATTGACAGCAGCCACAAAGAGTGCGGTGGGGGCTTTGAACTACTGAAAGTCAGGAATAAAATATTTTTCTCAAGCAGGCTGGGTAAGAAGGCAAGGAAGTGGAAAAAAATAGCATCCTGGGTTTGGTTTGGGGTGCCCGTTAGAGCAATAGGCCTTCAATCTATTGAGAATCTATTGTATCTACTAAATCTATTGAGAATCTATTGTATCACCTCTGCCCAAGAGCAAGAATAATGGAGAAAAAATCCTTATTAAAGAATCTAGCTTCTCCTGCCCAGCCTCACTCAGGGAAAAACAAAGATTAAAATACAGGAAATGTTTGTTTTTCTTCTAATTTCCCTTAACTGCTCTTCCTCTCTACAACCATAAAAGGTTCTCTCTGAATTGATAATTAGGAAAACCTTAACAGTGGTAATTAGATCAACTCTCTGGCCTTCCTAACGATTACAAAAAAAAAAAAAAGAGGGACCTTTCTGAGATACCAACTTCTCTGGCAGGTAGAAAGTGTAGTGAATTCTCTTGGCCAGTACAGACATCATTCCTAGAAGGAGCAAAATGAAAACACAACACGGGAGACTGGGTAAAAACTGAAACCTCCAATGGGAAGATCGGAACATTAGGTGGTAGCATGTGGCTCCTTCCGTAGCAGAGAACAGCCCAGTAGCTGACATCAACAGCACCTCAGAAACAGACAAAAGAAAGAGGGAATTAGCTGGCAAGGCAGGGTGTGGCCTGAGAGGAAGGTTTCCTGTGTGCAGTACTGGGGCCTGAGTGTCCTCTCTCTTGTCCAGAGCCAACAGAAGTGGCTGCAAGGCATAGTTAGGATTGGAGTTCAGAATCTGAGCCCTCAAGAGCACTCATAAACATTGAAAAGTACTGACATCTGCATTTGAAGAGTGGACAGAATTTCAAGATATGGGAGCTACAAAGATAGCAAACTCTTTCTCAGGAAGTAGCTGCCTCCCTGAGTTTTCACATCTGTCTCAATTCAGTTTGCCTACACTACCCCTGAGATGCCAAAACTACCCTATGGTCCAGTGAAATTATAATTAATTATAATTAGGTGGAAGGGAAGTCTGAAATAGTGATATTTCAGAACATTCTATTTCTAAACTTATTTCACAATTTAGCCCCCTAATGCTAGAAATTCTACTTGTTTAACCCAAATCTTGTGCTACCATGAACAATTTATTCAGAAATTATCTACTGAATTTGTTTGAGTCATCCACTGTGCTAGACATTTAGATAGTTGGGGTGAACAACCTAGACAAGATTTCTCCTTGCAAGGCACTTGATTGTATCAGACCTTTAAGAATGAGTTTAGGCAGGGGAAGAGAACAAGAAGTCACCAAGAAGCAAGCCCTCCCTGCCAATCTGCACCATTTATGGACCACTGCAGGGACAGCCAGATGTCCGCCTTTTCCCATGAGTCTGCATCACTCACAGACCACAGAGGAACACAAGAAGTCACCAAGAAGCAAGCCCTCCCTACAAATCAGTGCCATGCACAAGCCACTGTAGGTACAGCCAGATGCCAGCTGATTCAGAGAAACACAAGCTGCAGTAGTAGCTATTGAGGTAAAACACAATTTAATGCTAAAAGTACACACATGAGGGGCACAAATCAGAGCAGGGGTGAATGGTGGGGTGAGAAAGCTCTATGAAGGGAGCAAAATCACAGGGGTAGAGGCAGAAGATCCAGAATAACTGATGATGAGAACAGCAAGTAGTCTTAAAATGAGAGGGGAGTAATAATGCTTATCCACAATTCCACTTTCCACAATTTCAGTTACCCACAGTCAACCATACTCTGAAAACAAATGGAACATTCTAGAAAGAAACACATCTTATGTTTTAGAACACATACCAATCTGTGTAACAGGATGGAATCTACCATTGTCCCTTATCATCCCACCTGAGGCAAGAATCACCCCTTCATCTAGTATATCCACGCTGTGAGAGTTACACCACCGTTAGTCCCTTAACAGCTCAGTTATCATGTTGACTATCCTAGCACAGCAGTGCTTATACACAAGCACCCATCTGAGGTTCCAGGTATGTACTGAGGAGACTTGGAAAGTATCTTCCATGGATAAAGGGAGAGGGCTGTATTATATATGGTGCTCCCCAGTTCCACACCTAGAAGTAGAAAATGTACAGCCAAAGCAAAAGTGCACACATATCACCTGTAGATCTGAACCAAGGGTCAGTAAATTTTCCTGCTGATGACCATATGATAAATACTGTAGGCTCAATGGTACACATAGTCCACGTCACTTCTGGACAATAACCTCACTGTGGCAGCAAAGCAGCCATGGTCATTGGTAAGCAAATAAGCACATCTGTGTTTCAACAAAACTTTATTTACAAGAAAAGAGAGTAGGCTGGATTTTGTCTATGAACCATATGTAGTTTTTCAGCTTCTCTTCCAACCAAGGGTTGTGACCGAACCAAGGAAACTTTATCTGGAAAGTTGAGCCTTCCTAGTAAAAGGTAATATTTGTGGCAAAAGAATTCTAGTCTTTGATCAGGCCGCAGAATCTAGAATAATGTCTCTGAAGCAGTTTCCTCACTCACAGAATGAAAGAATAGGATATGGTCTCTAAGGTTTCTTATGAAAATCTGTAGAGCAGAGTTACTTAACCTAGTGCACAGGAATACCCTGAGGTCTTTGATAATATTTAGGGATCCATGAACTTTAATACTACATTTTATTTTCATTTATTTTTAACTAAAATATAGTATTTGCCTGCAACCAACCACAGTAATTATCTCCAAACATAGATGTTTTCATACCATGTTACAATTGGTACATGTGAAGACATCTTAAAATATCAATTATGTTCATTTCATCACTTCTTTCAATTTATGGTAGTTATTAAACCTGCAACCAGACTTTGCTATTTAATACAGACACACATATTTCTGTATTACAAGTTGAGTTTTTTTATTTGATAACTACATTTCAGTATAATTGGTTTTTCTTTGTAACCCTATGTAATTTATTTTGCTCATTAAAACCAGTATTCTGAGAAGGACTCTTTGGCTCCCCGAAATGGTTAAGAACCTAGTGTCTACAAAACTGAGTTATTAAGCTATATCTAGTACACTGGTAAAATATATCTGCAGAAATAAAAGTGGCAAAGGAGTATTTTCTTACATATTTGATGAAAATGAGAATTTTTACAGCCTTGTAGAAAGTCATGTGGCAATATTTACTAAAGTTTTAAAATATATACATGTATTCTATAATCTGTCTCTGGGAATTTAGCTTATGCATATAAAAATACTGGTACCAAAAAAATGATAGATGGACAAACATCGGTCATAATGTTAAAAAGAAACAAACAGACCTAGAAATAAAGAGAATATATGTGGTTAAATGGATGGTTGAGAAATGGTAATAAATCCACATGGCAGAATACTACATTGTCATTGAAAAACATGAATTAGAGCTGCACTAGATACCCTAGGACTTCCATACAGTCTCACTGAAAGAAGGGAGAGAGTAGTACAACTTTATTTTATGTAATTAAAATGTGCTGACACAAAAGCCATGTCATATGTGCCTTGCAGCATTTGTTTATAATTATATGAGCATAGAGAAAGTTAAGGGAAGAGATACCTTAGGGACGCTCTCTTGTGTTTCAGGGAAGGAAATAAAGCTGATGGAGAAATGAGAGAAAGAAAAATAAGCTAAATATAAACAGGAAAAAAATACCAGCCAGGACTACAAATTATATGTATAATATGATAGCATTTTTGTATTAATATGAAACTATATTTGTATGACTGAAGGAAGAAATAATTCCTTTCACCTGTCAGCCAATCCATATTCTCAGGGACCTAACATTATCAGTTAACTGTTAATACATTCAGTATTTTTTTTAAACCTTATTTGCTCAAAACTCTGGCAGATTATTTGAGAATTTAAAAGGTAAATCACAGTAGCTGACATGGTTCTATTTAATAAGTGAAAGTCTATTTTAATACAAACCACTAATTCATTCATTCCCAGAGAACTGTTAAGTTCTAGGGACTCTAAAGAAAAAGAAGCAGAAAATACAGGAAGAGGAAGACAATTTCTCACTCTTCTTTGTCTTTAGATTGTTTCATTGCTGGTGCTAATTAATGTCCAAGGTGTATTTTTTCTCATTTGTTCTGCTCACTCCTATGCCTGCTCACAAATTCTCATCAGATAAAATCAGTGCTCTGCACACCATAGATACTCAACAGAGGCTTACAGAGCATGAATGTGAATCCACTTGTCACACCTCTCAAGGTCAGAAGGGACGAACAGTGGCTCCAGCCAGGCGCCATCCTGCCCAGTGACCTAGAAGTTCAGGAATCTGATCAGGCCACTCTGCAGAGGCGTCCACTCCACCAACTGCCCATCGGTTTCCATCCCGATGGCCAAGAGAGAGAACAAAAGAAGTGAAATGCCAGCAGCTTTCAGTCTCTCCTCGTCCAATTCCATGACCCTTTTGTTTCGACCTATTCAGATCTAGTCTAGGACCTAGAAACCAAAGAATAGTCTGAGGCTCTCAAACTGCTATTTTGAACTCTTAGGAAAAAAAAATCTTTCAGTTTTCCCCTTGCACAAAGTAGAAGATGAATTCTAGACATAGCGGATTCTCTATTACAGGTGGTAGCATGGCTGCATGAACAAAGTAAAAAAAAATGATGAACTTAACTATATTTTCATTCAACCCTAATATATTAGAACATCATTTTATTATGTAGCCAGTACAGAAACTTTGAATGTTACTTTACCTTTTATGAAGTCTAACCTACACTTTTCTTTTCTTTTCTTTTCTTTTCTTTCTTATTTTTGTACAAAGGATTGAACCATGGGGTGATCTACCACTGAGCTGCCTCTCTGCTCTTTTCTTTTTAAGACAGGATCTCATTGAGCTGCCCACATTGGCACTGAACTTATGACCCTCCTGCCTCAGTCTCCCAGTAACTAGCATTATAGGCACAGGCTGCCCCTCTCATTTGGTGTGTACTTTGCATCTAGAGGATATCTGAACTTGGATTAGCCCTATTTCAAGAGTGCAGTAACCACTTGTGGCTGATGATCACCACGTAGAGCAGCATGCAAACACAGACAAAGGGAGACAAATAAGAAAGCAGATTGCACATTCAAATCAGTGAAATTCCCTTTTAAAAAGAAGAAATTTATATTGCAGATGCATTTCACAGGAAAGCTAGTATCGACCCTTCAGTGGCCCCCAAGTGTGGAACTGTAGGCTCCGATATTGCAATATCAAATCATCAGTAATGGAAGCAAAGCCTGGGAAGGTTATGGAGAAGCTGTTCCCTCCAGGATGAAGGCAGGAACAAATATCCTGGGATCTTATGAAGCCTCTGTCAATAAGAAACTGGGCTGTACAATAATTTTCAGCCACTGTGAGTCCTGACAGGAAACTGACCTAGTAAACCAGACGAATTATTGCTGCAGCTTGGCTAGCCCACCTCCCACTCCATCCCCCAGTGAAACTCCACCTTTTTGGAAGCCACTTCTGAGCTTTCTGGAGGATAAGACAGAGGTGTTTGCAAGGAGGCCTTTAGTGTTCCGGACAGCTCAATATGATAAGCCCTGGAGTTCTAGGTCACTGTCACACTGAAAAGCAATGGCACAGGGGTATGCCTTGGGGAGCACTGAGTGCTACTTGCTGGGTGTCTCTGAGGTGGCTGGGTTTCCCCTCTGGCCTTTTAGCCTCCCTAACCAGAAGTAGCTGTAATGTTGTTCTCTCCTCTAGGACCACATTCAGGAAAGTGGTGAGTTCCTCAAATAGCAAGAAATCATTCATTAGAATGATATTTAAGCTGAATTTGAATAAACTGATCTGTGGGCTTGTATGGGAATCCTCGGGATTTGATTCCTGACAAGAAGGCTGGAAAGACATAAGAAAAAGAAAGTAATATAAAATAAAAGTTACATTATAAAAGTCTAAATCTCAGGACTAGGAACTTGTGGAGATAGATTTGAGAGGTATCAGTAAAGCCCAAGCGGATCAGAAACAGCTTCTTTGGCTGGAGTTTACTCCAATTCTGTTTCCATTGAAGAGAGAAGCCTGAGCCCCTGCTTTATGATTATACACAGCGAACTATAAATGTGAACAAATGTGGTGTCAACTCAAAGTCTCCAGAAATAGGGCACCTGGGATTATTTGAATGACACTAAACTGGTTAGTTAGAAGTCTTCAAGCAAGTCATAGCAGCATCTGAGCCCCATCAATTACATACAAAACAAAGAAAGATGTTTTCCACCTCTGATGCCATCTGCATCTATTTCTGAATCCCCTGTACATTCTGTGTGTGCCACAGGCTCTTATGCATGCACTGAATAGAGTGTGCCTATTTCCGCATAAGAAAGCAAGATGATTCTGGTGTTTCTCCTGGTTCCCACTCAAAACGCCAAGAATTGGGAGATTCCATTCTATGGAAAAGAAGAGAAAGATGAGCAGAAACTAGGAAAGGCCAGAAGCAATGGAATTCGAGGAGTCTCGAGTCCTGATCCCCATGTATGACTTTCCTGCTTCCGTCTGCCCCTGAGTTTCATCCAGCCCATCTGTGTCTCCTCAACCTGTAGAACGTCTCAAGTGCTCCAAATTTTCTGGCTGGTTTAACATCCTTATAGAGGGGTTAAAATCTCAAATTCAAATTGTCAAAGCTATTTAAGGTCTAACAAAGCCTCAGTGATTTAGCTGTGAAACCAGGTTCCTTTTCAGGATGAGATACAACTAAGTACCACAATCATCTGTTTTTGAAAATTCCCGTTTTCCTACAGATGTTAAGAAATCTTCATGTAGTTTTAGAAAGCAACTAAGTATATAAGAAAATAAAAGCAATGCACATTTTTGGTAATGCTTTTTTTTTTCATTCATATCAGTCATGGAAACTCAAAACAATGGTTTCTGGTAGGAATGTAACCTAATGTAACCTGTGGGGTCCATCCTGAAAGAAGCTATCAAGACACTGGTCTTTCTGTTACATCTTCACATTAATTTTCAATAAAAACTTGGACAATTTTCTTGAACCTCTGAGCCTCAGTTTTGTCATATATAGAAAGAATAAAGCAGCTTTTTTTCTTGCATTATTGTTAACCAAACCCAGAGCATTCTGAGTAAACTACATCCCTAGCCCTGTTTATTTTATGTTAAGACAGGATTTCACTAAGTCACTAAATTGCTCATCCTGTAGTCAAATTTGCAATATTCTTGTCTCAGATTTGGAGATCATGGGAAACTACAGATGTGCGCCACTACAGCTGGCTGGAAGTCAGTCTCTTCCCCACCTCGTAACCTATCAGCAGAAACTTATCAATATATTATCTTAATAATATGAGTAAGTTGAATGATGAAAACACCAAAACAAGTAGGATTGTGGTAGCATTGTAGATTGATTTTTGTCTCTCCTTTATTTTCCAAGAGTTTTTGAAATGTGATTATATTACCTCTCACATAAAGAAAAATTAATTTATTGTAAAATTTAACATAAAGTTATTCAATATTGTTGAACAGCATCAGAGGAAAGTCACAGTCTTAATTATTCATGCATTGCTGAATTCCCAATCTACAGCCAGTTTCTAAGAGTCCAAATAGAATTCCCCCTTGGTCATTAAGAAGATCCCGGAAACAGCCTCAATCAATCAGTCAATCAAAAACTATGTACATATACATTTATCTTCAACTGTGAGCTCAGCACTGCAGAAAACACTTAGCAATGATGAAGAGCTATGGTCTTGACCTGAAGGAGTCAGAGTGATAACAACAACAAAAAAAGCCAGGTATGGTGGCACACACCTGTAATCTCAGCACTTAGAAGGCAGAGGCAGGAGGATCGCTGTGAGTTTGAAACCAGCCTGGATTATAAAGTGAGCTCAATGCCAGCCTGAACTGCATAGCAAGACCCTGTCTCAAAATGACAAAACAAAACCAAAAAAAAAACAAAAAAAGAGTCATAGTGATATCAGAAAAGTAAGATCAATGTATATAATGAATGAAAAGGATAAAACTATATAATCAAGGGTTAAACTGTAGGCATCAAATTCTGAAAATGAAAGAATGTTCACATAAATGGTGGACAATATTAAATTGGGGTTCAAAAAGTAGTTAACATTTATCTGTGAGACAGAATGGAACAAGAGAGACAGAAGAACAAGCACTACTGTTCCAGTCAATTGTAGGTGACTTTACCTATGTAATCATATTGGCTCCTCACGGTCACCCTATGAAATAATGACTTTTAGTATCTCCAATTGATGGATGAGAAAAATTAATTCTCAACTATAGAGCTGTTCATGAGAAAATGCAGGAAGTTGCTGAATTGTAGAAGGCACATTTGTCTGGAAGTATAGTAGGATTAGTCACCTTCTCATTGCTGGCACAAAATACCCAATGCCAGCAACATAAAGGAGGAAATCTTTATGCTGGTTTTTTATTGCAGAGCGTTCAGTCCATGAGCTTCTGACAGTCTCCAAAGCAGAATCAGCATGGCAGAAAGGCATGGTGGGGGAATGCTGCTAAAACCTGGGCAGCCAGAAAGCACCAGAGACAAAAATATCCCCTTCTGGTTATAACCCCAGTGGTCCATCTACAAGCAAGTCAGCCAGGAACTCACGAATGGCCGAATCCACTGATGAATGCACCCCTCCACCATGATCCAATCAGAACATGAGGCATTTGGGGTACATTTGAGATCTAACGCATCACAGCAATGAAACATAAAATAGAGTAGAAGGGGACCAGGTGCTAACAACTCTGCTGTTCAATGCAGTAGCCACAGCCATTGTGCCTTCTGACCACTTCTGTCATGTCCAGACAGGCTACAGAGCTAAAACAGTGGAAATATTTTTCTGGTAAGCACAACACAAACTTATTGTGGTGGTAGAATTATATTTTATGTGAACTATTGAAAATTTAGCTTCTCAATTAAGAAGTAGCACAAGTTTTAAAATATACTATGAATTTCAAAATCTCTATGAGAATGGAACACAAATATCTCATTAACACTGGATAGTATTTATTACATGATAATATACTGAAATATTGGATGAAACAGACAGTAATAAAAATCACTACACTTGTTTGCTTCTTTTGTTTTTATGTGGCTGTTAGAAAATTTGAAATTAATAAGCATGGCTCTTGCTATGTTGCTGTCACATTGGCACAGAACACAGTACACCATCAGAGATGAGGGATGAGTAAGAATAGGGACCAGTAGGAGCACAGCGTGTTAGTCCATCTTCTACAAGAACATGAGCCTCATGCAAGAAAAAGCTCTGTTCATTAATGGATCCTCACACATACATGAAACTGTACCTGGACCATAGCAGACTCTCAGCAATTCCAACTCTGAATTTCTACCATTGGTACCACTGTCATTCTAGTCAACAAGCTTGAAGTTTGGGGTCCCTTTTATTCTCCACTGTGTGTCATCTTTGGTCATTTCCAAGACCTGCCATTTCTCACTCTGTAGGATCTCTAATGTCCGTCCTGTTTCTTCATGTCTTCTGCCTTTACCCCAAATCCTTACATCTTAATTTCCTGAATTACCTTAAAAGTTTCATAACTTAATTCTCTTCTTCTGCCAATTCATTATTTATAACTCACCCTACCGTGCAAAAACTAAAGGTTATTTCTATCTTATTAATTTCTTGCTCGGAACTGTTTAGACAACCCCCCATTGTCTAATGGACAAGGTTCAGATTCAAAGTTCTGAACCACGAGCTGGCAATGTTTACCGTTTAGGAGGGTGACCTGAAAATGTTTGTCTCCTTTCCAACTTCTCCCTTCTATCTCTGCTCCCAGGCCACCATGATGTGGATAGCTTTCCACTACCCAGACCCACCATTGATCATGCTGTTTTTGTATCTGAGCCCACCAAACATGGACTGAAACTTCTAAAATGTGAGTCAAAATAAACTTCTCCTCCTGCGAGTTGTGGGTGTCAGGTATTTGGATCTGCAGTGAGGAAAGTGATGAAGACAGGTCTCCGTTACCCCCAACAAGTTGGACCCTCAGTAGACTCATCCAGCTCTTATCCTTTAATTTACTTCTCTCACATTTGGTGAATGATTTTCCCTCCTAAAACCACTGACAGTAATGTTCTGTAGTACATTCAAGTAGTTTGTGTTCTTCACAAGAAAAGCACTAATTAAATCTGGGCAGGTGTTTTAATCGTTGTTATACCAAATATATCTAAGAACTTAATATGCACATTCTCATCACCGGTACCTTGTGTATCTAAAATGTGATTCCTTCTGTATGTATCTAAAATGCCATGCCCTCTGCAGCATACTTGTGATGTTGTTATGGAACATAGGCATATTACATTTGAACGAGTGTGTTCTGTAGTTTCATTTTCTGTTGTTGCTTTAGATGTTGCTCCATTGAGCTGGGATGCCCTAAAACTAAAAAGAAATCAAGGGCATATATATAATAAGTCCACATTATTTCTTATATTTCCATGCTTTGAGTACTTCAAATGATACTTAGAGACAAAAAAAAAGTTTAGATGTTTGATTTTAAATTTTAAACAATCATGAAGATAGATAGAAGGTGATGCCAAGGATATTCCGGTGGTTAAATGGCTTTTTCTAGTCAAATTGCCTTCCTTGACTCAAATCTTCAACTCTTCCTGGTTGTATGTTGTCAGGCATGTGATTTTACATTTCTAAATATCACTTTCTTCAACTATTAAGTGAAGCTGAGTGTGGTGGTACACACCTATGGTTCCATCACTCAGGAGGCTGAGGCAGGAGGATGACCACATGGCCAGCCTGAGTTAGGTAGTGATTTCAAGGCCAGCCTAAGCTACACAACAAGATCCTGTCTCACAAAATAAAATAAAATAAAATAATTAACTATTAAGTGAAGATAATAAACACAACTCACAGTATGGTAATTGCTCAAAAGTATGTCTAAAATGCAGGTGGCATAGGGTGACGTATTAGTGCATAGTAAGGCATACTATAAGTGCATAAATATTATTGGTAAATATTGTATAAAAACAAAAGATAAATGTTTTTCATATTGTTCAAAAATCAAGTTCTGAAAACTTGATAATAAACACTATATTTTCTGGCAGGATCATATAAAATATCACGAAACAATTGACTTATAAAGAGTTGATTCCTATAGGCTAGCATGCATTTATTACCTCTAAGTCAAATCCACTAATCTTATTTCCTGTTAGGCAAATTAATGTGATTGTACAGAGGTCATGCATCCTCATTTTTGTTAAGTTTTGTACTCTCTTTGTTGATTCCTTTAGGAGAAACACAAATACAATGAAAATTCTGTAGTATAAGATGGATAAAAATATATCATTGTCTATCATAGAATAGATCAATAGCCGTGATACCAGATATTTCTTCTTGCAATAAATAGCTATGAAACTGGACAAAAGAAATGAAGCCATTGTTTTCAGACATTAGGAAACAAGCAGTGCTGAACTGTGATCTCTGAAAAAGGAGATGCAAACTAGATGATTCCTATGTCAGGCTAGGTATTTTGTCTGGAAGCATTTTCAAGGCCACAGTATAAATAGAAGCAGCCCAGACAATGCATAGCAGTGTTGCTGAATTGAGGAGCAGAAATCAGGCACAAGCAGGCCCAAGCAGCCGGAATTTGTGGAATAGAACGCCACAGAGAAGGACCTATGCAGGAGAAGAGATCCAAAATGTACACAGTGGGCCCCTTCAGTTTCTCAGGACTCAGTTGTACGTGTTCAGGAAGAAACCATGAGGCCGGGTAAAGAACAGATATTAGGGTCTGTAAACTAAACGATTCCTATAGCCCTCATGGGACAATGAGAAAGGTTCCAACCATAAAGGATAGGGAGAGTTCACTGCACCTCAGGACATTTAATGGAGACTCCAGAGGGCTCATTACCCTGATCTTACCATTACGGGCATATCTGTAAATGGTACACTGTACCTCACAGTATAGGCAGTTACTGTGTGTAAATTTAAAATAAAAGATTAAAAATAAATGCTGATAAGGATCTAAAAGAAAAATATAAAAGTTATGAACTAAGTTGAAGATATGGAAAAAAATCAGTCTAGAACTTCTAGAGCTAAAAATGTTATTTATCTCTAAAATGAAACACTTACTAAATGGACTTACCTAAAGCAGGTGAGGTGCTACAGAAAAAAAAAATCTTGAAATTTTAAGCACAGCAATAAGAATTATCCAAACTAAAGCAGCAAAAGAAAAAATATTGGAAGAAAATGAGCATATCATCAGCAACATGCAAGACAAGAGAAAGCAATCTAACATATGTGTAATTGGAGTTTAAGGACAAGAATAAAGGAATATTTAAATAAGTAATGATCAAAACTTACCAAAGTTGATGACAATTAGAAATCCAGAGATCTAAATCATTCAACCAAGAGCAAGAGGAAAGGCAGAAAAAGACCCATGATAGCCAAACTGTAAATCAAGGGAAAGGAAAAATTGCAAAAACATCCTGATGAGAAAAGCATATGTAAAAGAAGCAGAATAATAATAACTGCAGATGTCCCCCAGAAAAAATAAAAGCCTGAAGGCAACTGAGAGACCCCTTCAAAGTAAAAGACAACCAGCCAGCCAGAATTCTATATCCAATGAAAATATTACTCCAAAAGTGGAAGCAAAATATGCTAAAACACAGAAGCTAACAAACTGTGTATTGCATTATCACACTGTATCCCATTAATATGCAAATTGCTTATATAAATAATAACAATAAATAAAAAAAACTCATAACCAGCATATCTGCATAGAAAAATGATAAAGAAGTTCAGTCTGAAGGAAAATGACATCAGAATCACCATAAAGAAACTTAGATTTTCACAAATAAAAAGCACTAACGTGATGAATGTATTAGTGAATGTAAAATATATTTAAATAAATTAAGTTAATAACTTTCCTAAAAAGCAAACTACAAGTTCAGGTGGTATTACTAGTGAGTTCTATCAAATTTATACAGAAGAAATAATACTTTTCTCATAAAAACTTTCCAGAATATGACAAACAGGGAAAATTGGCCAACTCATTTTAAAGGACAGTAATATTATGATAAAAATAAAACAATAAAACTGAAAGAAAAATTTCAAAAATATATCATTCATAAATATAGATGCAAAAATGTTCACAAATACTAGCAAATTAAATTCAATAATGTATAAAAAAGAGTATGTATCACTATCAAAGAGCGTTTTCAGTAATAATATAATGCAGATTTAACATGAAAATCAATCACTAAAATTCACCATGATAACAAAATTAAGGAGAAAATGATGACCATCTCAATATACACAGGAGAAGTACTTAACACATTTCAACACTCAGTCATAATAAAAGCTCTCAGCAAAGAAATTTCTTTCAACCTGGTAAAGGGCATCTATGAAAACTTACAGCTAATTTCATACTTGATGTTGAACATTTGACTGATATTTTCCCTCTGTTATCAGCATCAAATCTTACCATTTTTGGTCAGCTTCACACTGGAGGTTCTAGCAAGAGAAAAGACATAAAAAGACTAGCTATAAGAAGTGTGAGTGGTTTTATTTACATGTACATAGAAAATCTTAAGGAATCTAAGAAATCATTGGAATTAAGTCAATTGACATGTCCCAGGAAGCTAGGTCAGTACACAACTATCAAACGTATTTCTATACATAAAACAATAAAAATAAATTCTAATGACAATGTGAATATCACATTTTCTTTATCCATTCATCTGTTGATGAATATTCCCAAATAGCATTTAGCTATTATGCATTGTGCTGCTATAAACACGGGTATGTATTTATCTCTGTAATGTCTTCAATTCTTTTGGGAAGACGCTATGGTGGATTAACTAATGCTCAACCTGTAACATCCAGCCAAACTGAATCAGAGTGGTGCTGAGTGTAGATAGCCTTCCTGAGGATTGTTGTTAACTGCATTAAAAAAGAGATAACTGGAGGGGAAGGTGGTGTGCAGCTGATTCTCCTGGAGAAGTTTGTCATGCTGGTTTTCCTGATATGAACTCAACTGGTCTCATTGTGGTAGGAGCTTCAGTCCTGGCTGCTGCTAAGGTTGACTGTGGTCCATTGGAGGAGCTCTGGTCCTTACCTGAGCATCGCTTCCTGGCTCCAGTGCAGATCTCTCAGCCTGCTGGCACAGATCCTTCATCCCACTGGGGCACACTTTTTCACTTCCACCACTGACCTTTGGACCTTCTCAGTGCAGGCCCTTGATACAGACTTGCATGAAACATTGTTGTGTGCTCTAGGTCTCCAATTGGACTCGTGGTGGGGCACGGGCTCTAGGTCTTGTGGGATCCAGGCCTTTGGCTGGATTCTTTGGGTCTCTAGTGTGTGAACAGATCTCCCATACTCTTTTGCATTTGACTCTTACTATGAATATTGTAAAATAATCCTATAATTTATGTGTCCTGTATTTAATCCTTTCCCTTGTATTAAATTTAAACTCTGACTACAACAGATATCTACATGGGAAATAGCTGGTCAAATGAAATTTCTAGTTTGAGTTTTTTATGAGTCCTAGAGTAAAAATAAAGAGCAAAGTAAATGATAGATAGTCATGAGAGAGATCACTCTCAAAGGGAAAGGGGATCAAGAGATGCAGGGAAGGAAATGGAAGAGAAGGAATGACAGGCACCGATTCCATGCATGAAATGTAAACATGTACTATAAACATGTACACACACCAAAAAAAGTAAAGGGATTGAGAGTTGGGTGGAGAGGGGAGGCAGGGAAGAAAAGGGGATGGACCAACTTTCCACAAGGAATGTAAGCGTTACAGACTACACAATGTACTTCTACTACATTAAATTTTTAAAAATAAAGATAAAAAGCAATGTGATTTATGATAGCATCCAAAACCATGGAATAACTGGGGGTGCACGTATAAATACTGGCAAGGTCTATACACTGACAACTGAAAATCAAAAACATTGTTGAGAAAAATTAGAGAAGACTCAAATAAGTATCAAGACATATTCCATATTCATGGATTAGAAGAATACTAAACAATAAGACATCAATTCCCTACCAAATTAATCCCTAGAGTCAAAATAATTCAAAACGTTAAATGTTTTTTAAATTTGACAAACTATTTCCAGTGTGTATATGGAAATGCAAAGGACCTATATTATCTAATAAATCTTGGGTAAAGAGGAGTAAAGTTGGAAGACCACACTGTCTGACTCTCTTTCCTAGGAAGCCACACTAATCACCATAGTGTGGCCCTGCTATGGGATCAGACACAACTCAAGTCTGATTCTTGAGGACCCACACATAAGGGTCAGGTGATTTTTCAACATTTCGGTCAGTGAACCCAAATAATTGAATTACCAGAGTACACAGTAGGGGAACAACAATCATTTTTTGTAAGTGGTGTTAGTTTTGTAAGCGGGCATTTGTGGAGAAGATTATAAATCTTGAATTTTACTTCACACCACATGTAAAAGGTAACTTAAAACAGATCATTAAATTCAACCTGAAGTTTACAAAGATGGAAACATAGGAAGAAATTTTTCCAGTCTTGGGCTAGACAGTGATGGACAAATAAAACATTAATTATAAAAAAGTGACAAAATAAATTCCATCCAAATTAAAATTTTCAGTTCTTTTCTTTGAATATATATATATGTAAATATATATAAGAATGTATATAAAACCAACCCAATTTAAAAAAAAACACAATAATTGGAACACACACCTCACAAATAAAGATATGTAAATGGCCAGTTTGCCTATGAAAACAAGCTCAACTTCGTCAGTATAGAAATAAAAATTAGTTGCACATTGAGATATGGTTACATACAGTAGCAAGTGTGACAAGTATACAAAACAACTGAACTCTCATCTGTTGCTGGTGGTAGGGTGCTTTGATTCAGATCCAGAATGTCCTTCAGAGCTCTCATTGGTGGCGCTTTTGGAAGATGATGGGGGAAGGGGTTGCTGTAGATGACTTGCCTTTAGGACTGAAAGCACAGCTCCCTCTCTGTGTCCTCCTCCTCCTCCTCCTCCTCCTCCTCCTCCTTCTTCTTCTTCTTCTTCTTTCTTTCTCTCTCTCCCTCTCTCTCTCTCTCTCTCTCTCTCTCTGCTTTCTGGCCCTCATGATGTGAGCAGTTTTCTTCCACCTGAGCCTTCCTACCATACTGTTTCTGTGTTTGAGCCTGTGCTAAAACTTGTGAAACTGTTGAGCCAGAATAAACTTCTCTTCCCTTGAACCATGGGCATTGGGTATGGCATCTCAGCAGTGAGGAAAGTGAGTAAGATGAAGAGTAAAAAGGGAAAATGACTTTAGAAAATTATGGGACTATTTCTAGCATGATTAAGCATAGGCTTACCTTATGACCTAACAGTTCTTCAGCATTTATCTCAATGAACTCATAGATATGTCTACACAAAGACTCATGCAGAAATGTATGAGGCTGATATAATCATGATAGCTCAAAACTGGAGGTCACCCAAAAATCCATGGATAGGTGAATGAATAAACGTGTTAAGAGAAATTCATACAGTGGAATAATTCTCAGCAATAAAAGGAGCAACATATCTTAAGATTTACCTCAAAAACTCAAAAGCTTTATGCTGAGTAAAATTATCCACATGCAAATAGCACACAGTATGAGTCCACTCACATGAAATTCTAGAACATACAAGACTGCACCAAGGTACACGTGCATGTAGAGACAGAGTGCAGGATGCTGCATAGGCCAATTGAGAATAAAAAAAGGCAAACAAAGGAACGTGGTAGAAGACAGGAATATTCCACATTTTCATTGTGGTAATGTTTGCACAGGATACATGCATTGTCAAAAACTAATCAAAGTGTACATTTTAAGTGGCTTCATTTTGAAGTATTCATTTATATGTAAATTATATCTCAGTAATATCCATTTCAGATCATCAAAAAAAAAAGACTATAAATTGGATTACACATACAGAGCTTGGTTCTCAATCTTGCCCTATTGCATACTTTTATATAGCAAAGGGAACCTGTTTGTCAAATTTATTGGTGCAACATAGTTGGAAGACTGTCTTTTATTTGTTTGTTTTTAAAAACACTCTTTCAGCACCTACAGTGTGCCAGGCTTAAGACTATACTGATGAAGAAAAATGTAAAGTCTCAACTCTCCTAGCATCATACTCTAACAGGGGAGGAGACATTAAGAAAAAAGTCTGATGCTAAGGGAAAGGAAGCTAACCAGTTCTTTGAGACCCTACAATAAGTCCAGAGGGAAAGGTGGGGGAGACTCCCTGATGAACTATCTGTTCTGACTGCTTACATCCAGCTTACATCCAGCTGCGAGGTGGTAGGTCTTATCTAGCTGAGGAGTGAATTTTTGCATTTCCCTCTTTGTGGGAGAGAGAAGCATTTTGAAGATTATCTTCTTAGGACTGGAGCCAAAGAAGAATGAATTGAGATAAAACGTGCAAGTCAGGGAGCCATGTCCAAGTCACCAAGGGGCACTAAGCAGGATTAATGACATTAATGCAAGCGTGGGTGGGAGAATTGGTAATTTATATCAAGCTGATAGCAGAGAGGAAGGGGGGAAAATCACACATTTGAAAATAGTTGGAAGATAAAATCCGTGTGTCTTGATGAAGAACTGGATATGGGGATGAAGACTCATGATGGACCAAGAATGACAGCATGTTTCTGCCCTGGACAGTTCTACTGGAAGCCTTCCTCCTTGAAACAATTACACAAGATGAAGAAGCAAATTGAGGGATGGAGAAAATGAAGGACATAGTGAATCTAACATACCTGGAACATTCTAGAAGGAAAAGCCTAGATGCATGGACATATGGTCTTGCTATAGATATGGCAGCCAACAGGATAGAACGGATTGTCAAAACCTTTAGAAGGATGAGATCACAAAAGCAGAGATGGAGGAGAACAGAGCCCAGAGGAGAACCAACATTGAAGTCCTGGTCAGAAGAAGCAGTTTTCACAATGAGTGATGGGAAGAAGGATCCAGGAAGTAGGAGGAAACAAAAAGATGTTACACCACACCACGGAAGCCAAGGAAGGAAAGAGCGTTTCCAAGAGGACTTAGCTGGTAATGGCAAACTTCCTGTCTGAAGGTTCTAGGTCCATGCATAAAACCAGTGACAGGGCAGCAGTGATGAAGCCTAGTGTAATTGGGTGTTAACCATGCATCGTAGACACTACTGTTTGCATGTGAAGAGAATCATCTCACGCCATCACTACAACAGCAGCACTGAGTGAAAGAAGAGTGGGTCACTCACCTCTAAGGTCTCCCCACCCAAGCCAGAAGGACTCTGCTTTCCAGTGCTCCTTCCCCATGGTGACTTTTCACTGGTCTATCCCACCTGGTCATTTTCCAGAACTGCTCCTTAAGGTTGGTGACCCAAGCTCTCTGCATGGGGGAACGTAATGTTCACCAAGATACCTGAGGCTTGGAGCTTCTGGTCTGCTCCATCCTCCTGGCCCACACTGGGGCCAACTGACTCTAGCAGGTGACAAGTGCGTCTGCAGGGAATGGCTCTACTCTGTAGGCACCGGTGGCATCAGGAGCCCCTCCCACACTCCGCCCTTTACTATTCCTCCAACATCTGGCAGTTGGTGGCAGAAACGGAGCAGTAGAGTTATCACTGCAATCTGTGTGGCTGGGGCTGACAGGACA